>JARHVA010004512.1:155000-382500 GCA_037957365.1 Torreya grandis
AATGTCTAAAAGTACAAATGTCAATCCAAGTCATAAACTTAATGAAAAGTGGAAAGAAATTCCTCATTCTGGCTCAAAAAAATTACCTACATGATTAGCCCTATTTTAACACATTATAACTAATTATTACCAGGTCTAATGATTTTAATTAATTTTAATTACATTATACATGCCTCTCCATGCATTGGTTATAGGCCTAGTCATCTAGAATCACCTAGAGAGGAGTAATCATCATCTGCTACCAAGAAAACTATTCTTCCATGCACCCTACACACTTGGCTTCCACAAAGAGATTATTTTCTAAATAAAATACATAAAATTTAGTTAATTAAATGTTTCAAGACCCTCCATTACCTTATAAACATTAATTATACCTTAAAAGGAAATCTACTTGAAGTTTCCACACTTCTCCCTAGTTTGTCCATTATGCTAGTTTTGATTGGCTAAGTTGAAGCACCTAGTTTGTATACTTAAGATATGTTTCAATGAATTATAGTGATATTTTTAGTTATATTAAGTCTTAATATTTCCATCCATGTTATTTTCATCTCTTGAAACCTCTTACAACCTACAAAACACATAAAATAGTCAAAAAACCCCTATTTTTCCATGTTCATATAGGTCCATACATCCAAAAATAATGTGGAGTATATTTAGGGAGTAATTTAAAATTTAAAATAGGTTTCATGGTCCCACTATTCCATTATATTATCTTTCTAACTCTATTTTCACAAACTGGTCTTTACAAAGGTTTTGGAGGGTTTCTAGGCAGTTTGACCTCTTAAGGTTGTTTCATAAAAACAAAACATTAGAGTTGAAAAAAAATTACAAAATTTTTTCCTTTATGAACCTTATTAACATCTCCAAATTCCTATGTTATCCATGAAATACCTCATGAAATATATGAGCATTCTAAGTTAGCCTATCGAGCTTGTTTCCTTCATTCCAATAGGCCTGATGGGTTTTTGAGCCAAAAATGGTTTCTCAAAGGTTTATCATGCACTAAAAAAGCCTTAAATTTTTTTTATTCATCCCAAAAACATGGTAAAATCTAATATAAATCTCACTTAGGTCCAAAAGTGAAGGTGACCCCTTGTTTGAGCCTCTAGGCATAACCAAGCCTAATAGGTTTGACTACAACCTTAGGAGTATGGAGTACTCTATTTAGTTACCTAATTATAAATAACCTTTTTTGTGATATATTATATGTTTTCCAAATTTCCATTATTTCTTAAAATTTCCCTATATCTCTTGGTTCACGACTTCATCATTCTTTCCAAGATTGTAGTCTTATGTACAAGGGGGAGTACCCTCTATCTGAGACAAAATAGAGGGTACTTCCCCTATTTTTCCAAGAAAAATTGTTATTTTAATGGATATTATGAGTCATTAATATGTTATAAATAAATATTTACCTCTTTTTTAGGTCATCTAACCTTCTAACTCTTCAAAAAACTAAAGTAGACCCCTTAAAAGATTGTGTGCAGGTTGTTTACTACATGGATTGTGTGTTGTGTTTTGAGAACCCTTTTATTTGTTCAAAATATTATCAATAGACTAAAATTAGACCATATAATTATAATAAAATGGGTCACATTTTTTCTACACCATCTCCATCCTTCATACACCTTGCAAGCCTGGACTGAGCTTCCTATTATGACTATGTTTTCACCTGGAAATACCCTTATTATAGGTGTTTATAGCTTAAATGGACCTTTTTAAAATTGTTTTAAGACTCTTCATGAATTTTATATCCAAATTATTATTTATCATAGATTAATATACCTTGGGTGAGCTAAAAACATCATTACAACCTCCTATGCCAACTCATTATCTGCTTGCTATCATAGTTAACTGTGTCTTTTGCTTGAGAAAGACCCTTGTCTATGTCATTTGCATGAATTAGGTCTAGGTTATAGTTTTTAGGTTATCTTACCAATTTAAAAAATCCATTTTTATATTTATATATTCATTTTAATCATGTTCATGACATATCTACCTCAATAAAATCAACTTCTTTACTCTCTGCCCCTCTTTGTCCTCTATTGGTTGTAGGTGTATTTATACCTATTTGGACCTTGGTCATGGTTTCTTAAGATATAATGATACTATTAAAACCATTATGGAACTATTCCCACCCATTTATCACTCCAATTCTATCAAAAATCTCATACAATCCTTGTTTCTCAACATTATCAGTTGTTGACTAAGATACCCTCTTTTTAACCCCTGCTATAGGTACTCACTGCCTACTAGGGTTTGATCATGATGCTCAGAGACTCCTTGAGGTCAAAATATACACACTTTATCACATTTATCTAAAATTATATGGATAAACACCATCATAACACATTCCTAAGTCACTACTCAGTCAGTAATGTTAATTATAGGTGTGTGTACAAGGTTTGTGTATGAACTATGGGTGACCACAGAGTTTGAATAGCCATATATCAACCCTTTCTTGCTATAATTCAAGTCATTTGACCTCATAAAATAAATATATCCATCTTATTTATGATTTTTTTCTCTATGTTTCTTCTTAGGGTGATAAAAGACCATTCAAGCCTTAGACCTATAGATTCCAATGAACCATTTTAGTGCTTTTTAGAGTAATTTTAAGGTCTTCAACCTCCACCTTCCATTCAATTTTCAACCTCCATCCTTGGAACAAGTCATATCCATGATATATTATATAGTATAAACTTATGCATATGTCTTGAAACACCTTTAAATAATGTTTTATGATATTCATAAGAAGCCCTTTGACCTCTATTTCTCCATCTTAGGTACCAAAACCCTAAATTTTGTCATTGAGTCTTTGAAGGTGATCCATACTTTATTTTATCCTCTTGACACCTTATATAGATTTGATACAGTGAAATCACATGTTATGACTTCAAATATTATTTAAAATCATGTTTTAATTCTTCAATATGATACATCCAACTCTCTGTTATTACCACTTGTAGGTGGACTTTTGCAAACTTAAGTAGTGGATCAGCATTTAGTAGTATGTGAGATATATATGCTCATGATAGATTCATAACCATTATAAGTGATTTAAATTCACTCTTTTATACTCTAATATATTGAAAAATAACTAACAAACTCCCTTCTAATATGATTAGTCTTCTCAAGAGGCTCATGTAGATGAGTATATGATATAAGACTGTGAATGACTATATTGACTAGCTACCACAATTCCTTGCTCAACTCCTTGAAGTTATAATTATCTATTAATATCCTAAGAGCATGATAAACACCTTAAAATCACAAATAACTCTCCTTAAATGTTATGCAAACCTTCTTTGTATGTGACTCACCATGGTGACTGTGTGTAATAGTCATAAAGCAGACTGACTGTATGTGTGGTGTGTTATTGTAAAACATGGAGATGATTTTGATAATGAGGTTTTAAGGTGAGAGAAACTAGGATTACCTTTAAAAAATTTAAATGGGACTATCACAACCCTCTATGATCATTCATAAAGTATAAATATTTAGAAAATAATGGAAACCTTCCAACAACATAGAATGGACCAGTTTACAAACTTGAGGTGATTTGCTCATAAAAATAACTTTAAACATGAAATAAAATATAATAATAATTTTAATATGAGGTAAACATCATCTTGCATCAAACTTAGCAATTGGTTCGTATGTAGTTCTCCAAACCAAGGCAAAACCTGTAGGGTACAAAACTTAGTAGGAAGATTTGAAAGGTCAACTTCATGAGTATGGTTCATGAAGCATAGGCCATCATTTTTCAAACTCATTATATATAAATTAATGTCTCATATTTTAAAACAACCTCCCAAAATAATTTTCCTTAAAACATCTTAAGCTATCTATACCAATAAAAAACCTAAAAGTCACTTTTGCTTGCCAAAAAAGGTGAAAAGAGAGATGAATGGTTTTGAGAAATAAATGACACTTCCAAATAAAAATAATAATGTAATTAATAATTGGTAAGATAAAGAGGCATTTCCTAACCATGTCCCATGTGTCACACTTCCCAAGAAGGCCATACAAGTTCCAAACTCTTCTTGTCCTTCAGAAAAATACCTTTTCTTCTGCATAACCTATCATCTTTTAGTTTTTTTTAGTTACTTAAGACTTTTAGTGACACATGGAGAATTAAATCATCTTTTTTAACCTTCACATTTCCCAATAAACTTGTACAACTCATTAAATGCATCTTTTTGACCCCTAAAATGACTCAAAAGGACATGTTGGCTATTGAAATTTATGACCAGAGATATTATATCACTAAATAACATCAAATGAACTATGAAACACCTCATGAAAATATATTATGCCCCTATAGACCTATAATGTCAAGTTTTTACCTATAGGTTCCCCAATTTGACTAAAAGTCAAATTTGGTCAATACATTAGTGACTCATAGGGTAGTATGCCTACTATACTAACTAGACTAGTATCCTTATCAGTCAATTAAGATTAGGAGTCATCTAAAATCTGATACAAATAAGAAAACCTTTGACCATTGACAAATACAATATAAATAATGACTACCTCAACCACATAAAGCAAAGGACACATAAACAAAGAAAGAAAACACACACACACATAAATGTGCTCAAATCACTTAGGGGAAATAGAAAACAATCTATTATGTACAAATAACAACCAATCATACCTCCCTTTATAGGATCAAAATGAACTTTTATTTAATCTCTTTTTGCATGAGATGGATGAGGGTGCCAAGCATGTTGCTCTTTAGATTGAACACTTGATGAACCAGACCTATTCCTTAGCACTTCACTTGAATTGTTGCCAAGTAGATCATATTCAAATAGGTATCTAATGTATACATATTCCTCTTGAACTTATATACATACTTCATGTTTCTACCCACTCTCTTTCTCATGATCAAATTTCCTCTTCTTTGTAGGCATGGTCTCAAAAGGAATGATCTCTTGTTCCTTGAAAGATTGAGGCCAATAGAGGTTTGTCTTAACCTCCAAAGGCTGGTGTGGACTTTTTTCTTGCTCACTTATGGCATGTTGGACAATGTCATCTTGATCATCTATGATATATTGGATAATGTCATCTTGTTTACCATCGCTTATAACCAACTCTAAAGGAGTTGTAGACCCCTTGAGAGATTCAAATTCTTTGCAAGTGTCCTCAAATCTCTACCACAAGTCATCATCTTTACTTTAACTAGAATCATGAAGGGGAACAATAATAAATACTCCCTCATCTTATTCTTTATATTTCGATAGGACCTCTTCCAAGATTTCTTCCTCGGCACAAGGAGTGTATGCTTCACAATCAATTAGATAAGGAGATCCAACACAAGAGCTCACATCTTCTTCATTGCTTAGGACCTATTAAGGGTTTTAAAATTGTACCTCATTTATCATAATCTAATCTCATTGGTAAAGGGCTACAAGGTCTTCAAACTCCTTCTTAGTGATGCCAAGACTAAGCATCTTGAAATCTAGTGACCTAGCCCACTAAGGCTGCCAAGGAGTTACACTTTATTCAAGTAAGAGTTATAAATTTTCCCCAACCAATTACTCTTTATAAGGTTCCCACACCACAATTCCATCAAATAAAAGGGTGATGGGATGAGGACAAAAGGAACTAGTGAGTGGAGGTGGAAAATAGGGATCAAAATTAGATTGAGAATAAAAAGTAAGAGGTTCTTTTGGGAGCTCTTGCAGAAGGAAAGGCAGACCTTGGGCTAAAACAACTTGATTTTATTCCCTCCATTTGATAACCACTTCATTAACATTTAATTTATATTGATGAATCTCTTAAGTAAGGGTGTATGGGGAGTGTTTAGGCATAGGATCTTATTTTGGGTTTAAACCTTCCATCACACCTTGAATTAGTAACCTCATCTTTGACTCTAACTCCTCAATCTACTTGGCTAGGTTTTCTTGGAAAAGTTTCTCTTGAAGTTCATATGAATCATCATGAGCATAAAGAATACATGAGGGCTGACATGGGACATAATAAAATTATTGAGGAAAGGTAGGAGGAACTTGCAAAGGATAAAATTTATTCACCACTTCACACTCGTCAACCAAACTTCCATCCTCTTTCTTTCCCCATGATTTTACTATCTTACTCCAGCTTAGGATATTAGGATTAGAGGTTGATTTTTGAGGTGGTGGGGATGAAATGTGAGAGGGAAATGACGGTTTGAACTCTAATTATTTTTATACCAATATGGACTACTACATATGCATATTATCTAACTCAATTTTCCTATCAAGATTAGCTTCAAACACAAGATTTCTCCTTTCAACTCTCTCCTCCAACTGATTGGGAAAAGGATGACCTTGATATCTTTGATTTGGATCATGATTATGGGTCATATATGACTGATAATAAATTTAGATAAGTGGATATAAGGGCTGATAGGTATGGTGAGGTTGCATTTCATGAACTCCTAGCCTATCCTCTAAGGAAGAAACTAGACCACTCACATCAAGCATCTCACTTGTGAGCCTTTGCCAATTGGCTCTCTCAATAGGTACCCACTCTCTTTTGATCAACTCTAATGCTTATCTCACTCTATGAATAATATGAGTAGTAATATTTAGACCACATCCCCTTTTAGTATCAATATCTAACATATACCTTTCATATCCCAAGAGTGTCTTCTTAAAGGTGGAAATGGGTTGGCTTGAGGAGTGGCTAGGTTGACTAGGAGCAAGACATGGACAAGGCTGATTATAGGAATAATATAATTCATGTATGGGCTGAAAAGGATCATATTTGGGCTGATAAAATTCATATTGAGGCTGTTAATAATCATGACAAGATTGACTAAGGACTTGTTCATATTGATAGGGAATGGCACAAGCTTACAATGTCTCACCAACTTGTAGAGATCAAAATTTAACATCAAAGTAAGCCATGAAAATTCACTAAAATAAATAAAAATCTTTAAATGATAACTTGGGCTATTTGACTAGCTGATTTATCTTTGGAGTCACCATTGATGCTTTGATAGATTCCTCCAAAGGCTGATTGTTAAGAGACAACACCAAAAATCTCTTAACTTCTTAGACCAAGAGTCCCACCGAGCATAAAAAAATATTGTTACTTAGATTTAAAACCTTTGATTAGATGTAAAATATATCCTCATCCAAGTGGAATAATGGAATCACCTCTACACTTGGGGGTAGCCTAAGGAATGAGGTGAATCTCTAGATACAGCTAATTCCCTTAATGTACCACTTTGGATCACAAATACAACTAAACTTGGGGGGTGAAAATAAATTAGAATAAATAAAATAAAAATAACCTAATGGAGGTGATATGAAAAATAACATGATGAAATCCAACCATATCCATATTATACTTTAAATCAAAGGACAAACTGAACATACACTTCTCCAAACTTCATCTTCCCACATCAATGTTACATTGTGAGGTTATGGATGAATGTAAAAAGTTAGGAGGACTAGACAAGAGGACTTGAATGAAAATAACGAAAATAATAACTCAATCAACACTTTAAATCCCCTAAAACACTTCACATGCCCTGCAAGAAGAAGCTTTCCAACTATAAATAGGATGAAAAAATGATAAAACATGTTAAGGAATCCATAGTCTTCACTTATGAAAAATAAAAAATTACAAATAGACACACTAATAATAGTCATGTAAGAGGTAAAAATAAATTTTATTATTGATAAAAAGGTATACAAATGATTAGGGCTTTGCCATACTCAGGTGGAGCATCCAATATAATGCCAAAATGACTAGTTCTTATAGAATTTGTGAGAAAGAGAAGAAGAGAGAAGTCCAAGGGTCAAAAGGATACTTGTAAATCTGATAAAAATATTTAATTGTTCATTTTTAAAGTTTATGGGATGAACCATACAAGGTATATAGGTACAAATGCCAATCCAAGTCATAAGCCTCATGAAAAGTGGAAAGAAACTCCTCATTCTGGCTTAGAAAAATTATATGCATGATTAGCCCTATTTTAATGACTTATAACTGATTGGTACCAGGTATTATTATTTTAATTAATTTTAATTGCATCATTAATGATTCTCAATTCATTTTTTATAGGCTTAGTCATCTAGAATCACCTAGAAAGGAGTAATCATCATCTACTACCAAGAAAATTGTTCTTCCATGCACCCTGCACACTTAGATTCAAAAAAGATATCATTTTGTCATGAAAATACATAAAATTAATTTATACATGTTTAAACACCCTCCATGTCCTTACAAACATTAAATATACCTTAAAATTCAATCTACTTGAAGTTTCCACACTTCTCCCTAGCTTGTCCATTATGCCAATTTCAACTGGCTGAGTTGAAGCACCTAGTTTGGATACTTAGGATATATTTCAAGAATTATATTTATATGATAAGTCATATAAAGTCTTAATCTTTCCATCCATGTGATTTTAATCTCTTGAAACCTCCTACAACCTATAAAACATTCAATAAAACCCTATTTCTACCATGTCCATATAGGTCTATACATCCAAAAATCATGTGGAGTAGATTGAGAGAGTTATTTACAAGGTATAATATGTTTCATGGTCCCACTATTCCATTATATTAGCTTTCCAACTCCATTTTCACAAACTAGTCTTTACAAGGGTTTTGGAGGCTTTCTGAGCAGTTTGACCTCTTAAGGTTATTTCATAAAAACCTTATGTTGAATTTTCAAAAAAAAATCCATAAATGTGGCCTTTAAGGACACTATTAAAATATTTAAACTCCTTTTTCATCCATGAAATGCCTCATGAAATATATGAGCATTCTAAGCTAGCCCTAGAGATTCACCTCATTCCTTAGGCTACCCACAAGCCTAGAGGTGATTCCATAATGCCACTCAGATGAGGAGAGCTTTGGAATCTTCTAAAAGGGTTAAAATCCAAGTGACAACATATAATAGTATTGATCACCATGTAAAAGTGTCAAAATATACAAAGAGCTAAGGGATTATCTGCATAAGTGGCCTTAAATCCACTACTTGAACAACCTATTAAAAATGAAAGAGTCTTGAAAAAAAAATTCCAATGTGAAAATAGATCAAAAGAATCCTCAATAGGGTCTTAGATATGAATCCATGTTATTTATCCTTAAAAAGGTGAGGTCAAATGTGCATTTTCAAATCCAATGGACTACTAGTTGTGTAGAACACAAAATACATACAATTTAAAAAATGGCTTGGAAAATGAAGTCTATATGTAGAATATATGGATCCTAAAGATTATAGGAGATAGACAAAAAAAAAATTAGGGGGTATAACCCCCTATCATACTATGCCCCACACTCCAATCTTCAACAAAAGGATATATAGAATAAGGAGTTCCACCAAAAAATAAGTGTTGTAATAAATCCACCAAATAAAATTCCTTTCTTGGATTTAATTTCTATTTATATGATGGAATAATTTATATAAAAAACATAATATTTTTATATCCCACTATTTATGAATATATATTGTATTCTATAATGCATTTATCCTAATGTTTATAACCCCAAGTAAACCAACCTAGAAGTCAATGTTAGTGTTTTAATAACACCACTTATACATTTATTTAATTTAGACTATGATCTAATTAACTACTCTAAAATTTGCATCAATCACTTCATTAATAGTGACGAGGATGGATCAAGTGTTCACCTAGGTGATAATTTGGATTATTTTCATCAAAATTTAACAAATAATTTGAGCCACAATAGAAGGTACAAAACCTAATACTCTCTCCTCAAGTTCAAAATATATTTATCATTACATTAATGTCATAACTATCAACAAATACAAATGAACTGATTTAAGTATCTATAGATGCAATTATCTTTGATGACATCAAGAAGAGAATATAGTTATTGTGATTATTAACAACTTATCCACTTTTAGGCTCATCAAACTCAAAAATGAGGTATAATTCAACAATATATTTAAGCCCTTATTTGGGATCACATTCCCTTCTTACTTTCTTTAATGTATAAATGAAATTAATAAAATAGACCTTCTAATTTCATCTTCTTTTAACAACACAAATATTAGTTTAGATTTCATTTACTCGAAGTAATCCATTTGAATAATTTATCATTCATACATCCTCAAACTCTTTCATTGAAATAAGATGATAATAATTAATATATCATAATTTGTGTACAATTTGCAGACATCATCTTATAACCGAATTCATCCCATATATTTCAATAACCAATTCATAAACAAAAATAAAATGCAATGCATGACTAAGTTACCAAATATTCATTACTCAACTAAATTAAATACTTATTTCATTTTATATACAAGATCAATCAACCAAGAAAACAAGAAACAAGAGCATACGATAATAAGGAAGATCACCCAATATTAATGCAAAGGGCCAATGCCATTATCATACACAGGTGCATATACACCTATATTTCCATGCTAACACACTAGCATAAGTGTGTATACTAGATGGTTATTAATAATTAAAATAAATAAAAGGATCCATTAAAACCCATCTCACTTCAAACATTAGGGTTTTAAAAAAACACAAATCTAAATTTTTTTCTTACAACCAAATCATGCAAAATATCATGGACCTAGGTCAACATATCAACTCATTATCATGTTTTCAAAATACTCATATATATTAATTATTTTATCAAATATTTAAGAACCTATAAATATGTATATTACCTTAAATGATAAATTACAATGAAAAAATATCAAACATTCACTAATTTGAAACTTGCTAAATCTGTAAACTTACTAAATAAGGAAAGTGTAATAAAAAAACTAAGACTTAGCTAGAAAACTATGTTGCATGAGGAATAAAAAGTTGAAACTAGAAAGGTAGCTAGATATGGTGATTGTGAAATTAGATCTGCAACTGAAATGAGCCCTAAATAACATCACCCTAAACTAGAGAGGAAAGGGTCTACTCTTTTCCTTTGTGAGGTCAGTCTTATCCAATAGATAGTGAAGATATGGGATTTCTAGGTTTTTTTCACCTTTAAATATATATTTAATGTTCTGTGTATGAACTTCTAATTAGTTGTGGAGACCACTATATGATTTTTTTAATTTAAAATCCCTAGCTCCTTTACATGTGAATATCAGTGAAAATAAATGGGAGAAAAAAGGTTCAATGATTAAAGTTGGGCATGACCTAAACACCCCATGTGTTGATCATTGCCTACATACCAATACTTTAAAGAGGGATCAAACTTCATGTAGTTATCTTATGATATGGTGGTGTGTGAATAACTAGTGAAAAATGTTAGATGTTTGTGTAGTACTAGCGTGTTTGAGTGCCTTAACCATGATTTTTGACCTTGTAAATGTATTCATATTATTATTTTTGGCTACTAGAGTTATATGTAATTAGAATTGGGAGAAATAGGTAATCTCCTCTCAATGTGAAATTTGAATTCTAGTGATTTTTAGTGTGAAAGCCTCTTGTATGAAAAAATGTTTTAAATTCATCTATATATTCATATCTTTGAAATTACTTAGAATGGGGATTTATAGGGACATATATAAACCTTTCCATATATTTTAATTTTTCAAATTAGTTTTTATTTGGTGAGGATAAGAGAGGTGGATTGGAAAATAGAATGAGGTGCTCCTGTACAATAGGATGTTGTTATCCAATGGGGGAAAATAGCAGTGGTAAAGGTCTATCATGACTTGAATGATGGTTGAGGTTGATAACATTATGAATGGGTAAATTTTGGGGTTTTTTATCATTTTAGAAGAGTGAGTTATTCATGATAAAAAGTGATAAAAATGGACCTAGGATAGGTCCAGAGCTAAGTGTGTAAAGGAGTGGTCACAAATGCACTGTTTTAACTTAAATGTTAATTTGTGTGTCTAAATTTCCCCCCATTTTATTATAATAATGTATAAAATTAATATTAATAGAGTAAAAGGAAAAATATGTACCTAAATTTACCAATGAAGTGTATTCCTTAATGTAGGCCACAACATTGAATTATGCTCCAGGCAAGCCTACAATTAAATATATGTAATGTTAGTATTTACTTAAGATGAATATCAAAAAGTAAAAGACATTAAACTCATAAATGACAAGGAATGAATACACCTGATTGGGTATGTGAATCAGTTTATTTTATTGGTGTAAAACCTGGTGAAAAAAATTGGTGACTATAGATGGTAGGACCCTTGGATATTTAATTTTAGTTAAATATCTTGGATTGGAATTTACATTCCATAATCTTCATCAATATATGAGTGTTATTAGGAAATAAAAGTGTTCTTGAATCCATCATTTCATACCAATATTAGTGAATTAATTTTGAATCCATATATGAATCTTAATAGATTTATTTGATGAAAAACGGGTGTAAATAATGGTTAAAATAGTGAGCCAATCACTACAGATAGAATAAGGTTAAATTTTGGTGTAAAACTAGCATAAAAATGGTGAAAATATTGATTATAATTTATTTCCATGTATATAATGTGGATAATGACATGGATTTTCCATTCCATCTATGAAATTGGTGCAAAAATTGAGTAATGAGGAAGCCATGTGTCACACACATACCCCAAACTGATATCTAGTGTATATAGATTATAAAATTGAGTAATAACAATTATGATTATAAGAAAAATTGTGTGTTAAAATGGAGCAACATGTCATGTTTGATGCCCTAAAACTAATAAAATTAGAGATAAAATTGATCAATTCTGAAAACTAAGACTATAAAATTATTGCATGTTTTCCTAGGTAAAACTGAGATTCTAAGAAATTGTAGATATACTTATTTTTTAAGCAATGGGACAATAGTGGTGGGAAGGATAGGGGAGCAGTTCTCTCTTATCTAATAAGGAAATTTTTCACAAATTTAATTTTTATGAACTTTCTGAGATTAAAACTATGTTAATTGTGTAGACACCTAAATCTGGCCACCAATGACCTCCAACTAGGCTTTTGACCAATTTCCACCAAAATGCGCAATTTGGCCTAAAAACACTAAAACACATTAAATGAGTTGAAATTTATATATTAAAGTTTCAATTTTGGTTAGGGTATCCCTAAATGGGGAAATACAATTTATGGGCTAGCTAATTTTGATCAAATCATTTCGAGTCAAAATGCCAATTTTGCACCTAGGTGTTATGGATTGCTCTTTTATATCAAATTTATTGTGCTTGATACATGTCTTTATTATTTTATATTTATAAAATCCTAAATGGGATAACATATCTAATGCATCTGACATTGACTTCTAATTCTAATCTAGTTGAATTTTGGACTAATAACAAGGCATTTTGATCAATTTGAGTAATTTATGCACAAAGTGCTTAATCATAATTAAGAGATAGTTAAACCAAATTACATCCTAATTAATAATTCCATGGAAACTTGTTGAATACTTTTTTTTAGAAATGAATATTTAATAGCTACATCATTATGTGACCTCATTTCATGGGAAGACATCCCTAGGCCATAAATGCCACAAATATCAAGATTCATGCCTTCCATACCTCATCAATGCCCTCCATGCCTCTTAATTTCCCCTCTATCCAAGATATTTATGAGCCTATTTATTAATTTTAATTACAAAATTGTATTAATCCTTAGCCACACATCTCAATCTTGAGATGGATGGTTCAGGTTGATTCTGATCAATCTCAAAAATCTATAAATAAGAGGTTTTACCACATGAAAAAAAAGGTCTTGATAATGCAAAGTTATAATGCACAAATGATTCCAAAAGATATTAAAATTATTGTTACCATGCCAAATTGATTCCAAGCCAAGCCAATCCAAATACAAAGGTTCCAAGAGGAGGTGTAGGATATTTAAGCTCCATTGCAACAAACTTCATGAGCACAAACCGAGGAAGCCACTACTACATAAGCATTTGAAGCTTCCAAGGAAGGTGAAGGATTCTTGTTTTTCCTTAATTTTTAGTTTTATTTTTAATTTTTTGTTATTAATCTCACTCTAGTAACTAGGTATGAAGGTATTAGTTTAGTGTTTTTTTTAATTTGATTTCATTTACTAACACAATACTAATCTCCCCTTCTTAGTCAAATTCCTAGTTCACATAATGACATGCCTGGTGGGATCTAAATAGCTTCACAAAATTGATCACAATACTCCCTCAAGTAACTCACTAACTTTTGTTATGTAGAATCTTAGAGTGAGAGGCTTAAAAGAGTGAAAAAATTAAGTAAAACACATTTCTTTGTAAGTGATGGGTTTTAGTGGACACAATCATGGGATTGTCCTACAACTCACAGTATTATCATTCAAACTCACATTATTGTGCTTAGTTATTTTTATTTTAGACTAACTTTGTGTTTTTGTGTAGGGTTAATAATACCTCTACTTTAAAATTCATGGGATTGCTCTGTAACTCATGGGGTTGCTTAACTGAGTCACGATATTGTCTAACTATTAGCAATTAAGCAAAAATACCATAACTTATGAAGTGGTGGGATTATCCTAATACTAGCAGGATATTGAAACCAAATCATGGTATTATGACCAAACTACCTATGGTTTATAATACCAAAACTTTTAAATTTACAGGATTGTCTTGTAAGTAGTAGGATTGTCATTCAAAGTCACAGTATTGTGACTAAATGGTTAGCAGTTAGTTACAATACCACAACTCTTAAAGTTATGGGATTATCCTGTAGGTAGTGGGATTGCTCTGAAAATTAGTGTTATTGCACCACTATGTCAACCCAAGAGCTCATTTTCCTAAGTTGATTGTTTCATCTTTAAAAATTCTTCAAAGCTAAACCACTTGCTAACATTTTTATTCTAAGACCAACTTGGAAAATTGCTGAAACATGTTTAGATCATCTTTTGCATGCCTTAAAATGAATTAGGAACATTATTTTTGTGCTTAAAGTAATATTTAGGTGCTTAAAGTAATGTTTAGGTGCTTAAGTAAGTATTTTTTAGCATTAGTTTTCAAAGTTCATAATTTTAAGACCAAGGGGTCAAAAGAACACCACCACACCTTTCGATTTGGGGTTTAAAAATGAACTCATCTTTCAAATCTTTTATGTTCACCACTTATTTCAATATGTTCTTTATTTTTTCAAAATACAAGGATTTTTCGTGTATGCTCTTCCATTTGTCCCCTTTAGGGAACCCTTGGAATAAAAAGTTCTTTACTTATTTGTAAATTACCTAGTCTAAGGCATAGAAAGAATGTTATCTAAAGCACTCCCCAAAAACTCACAAAAGTATTGGGTGACCTTGACAATGACCCTAAAGTCTTTTTATTTTATGCTTTCTTTATTTCATGTAAATTTGGCTTGCAAGGGGGACATCAATACCTCCCACAAGTTCTTTAGGGAATATTTGACTTGGGGTTTCACCTCCTAGCACTAACTTCATTTGGCTCCATATTGGAGTTGCACATGAGACGTAGTGGCACTTTAGACATCACACTACACTAAGCAAATAGAAAGATGTAGTGGCTACAAAAAGGACTAGACCTTTTTGAAATAAGCTAAGTGATATGAACCCAAAATCTATGATTTTATTTTGCATTGTTTGACATGAAAGTCATTATGTAATTGATTCCCCTAGAGACATTTGAAACTTGATAGTTTATTCAACCCCACATTACCATATCCTTGTTAGGATTTGGATGATTATACTTAGTGTATTTTGGTCATTTATCTTACTTGATGTTTTTGAGACTAAAACTTGTTTGTTTGTTTATAAATGATGTCATAACCATGTATTCAAGTTGAGTAGGGTAGCATTATGCTGCCCAAATCATGTCAAACCATTTTTTCCTTTGAGTCTTTTGCAAACATAACATTGACCACATCATTTGAGCATGCTTATGCCATTAGGATATGTAATTTATTTCACCTTGTATCATAAATCATTGTTTCAAACAATGTCATGTATATCATTTGGACCTTTGTCTTGTGTTATCATGTTGTCCAATCTTGTCTAGTTTATTTGGTCAAATCCTAGCCTTCAACATTGAGTTTTCAATTAACCTTGTCAAGTTTAGATTCAAACATTTATTGATTTCTATTTAGGCCTCAATTTTTGGGGTTGATACACAGATCTTTCTCTTTTGGGTTGCATAACTTTGGTTAATTGATTACCCAAAATTGAAAACTATTGACGGTGTGTTTTGTTTAATGCCTATCCTCATCATTATTTGTGCCTTTATTTACGAGAACATAGCCTTTATCTAAGATCCTTTTGCCTCATGCCTTATGCCAATTGATCATTTTTATTTTTGATTCTGTGTGTCGAGTCTATGTCAAATTTGTTTCCAAACTTGTTAGATTAAATCAAATCACATCATGCCTTTTTTTCAAGTCTAACTTTTGACACCATTTGGCCAAAAGTCCTAGAATTTGCCTATTTGTTTAAGCCTAGATTTTGACTCCACATTTGGACAAAAGACCTAGCAACTCAACTTTTCCTTTTCCTAGTTTAGACCATGTTTGGAATACTTTGACATAGACCTTTTGACATACTAGTTTTTATTCAGATGCTTGACCTTTTATGTGTATGGAATTTGACTATTTTATGCCAAGTCTTATCACAAACCATTTTGGAGATATAACTCCATTTTTAGACACATTGGAGATACAGCTCCATTTTTAACCAAGTTAAACCAAGTTTGAACCATTTATCCTTTAGACATAGTTTTTTGGAGTTTGTATAACTCTAAGCCTTTTTTTATTAAGCTTTCATCATTTATGTAGATGTGTCTAGCTACACCTATGGTGGGGTCACGTATAATCTAACTTGTGATATAATGGCCACACAAAAAGAATTTTATATCTTTAGTCAAGACCCCAATGATGCTAATATGGTTTATGAGACAGATTTCTATCCACCTCATAATAATCATTCATGGGAACAAAGTCATGGAATAACTTATGATCCAACTTGAGACCTTGATTGGTATGAAGAGGCTTATGAGGAGTAATTTGAAGACCCAACTATAGATAATGCTATTTGGGATATGGATCCATACCTTATTTACAATAATTAGTACATAGAACATAGTCAAGAACCAACTTATGAGCCAACTCATGACTGGGATGATATGGTTTATGAGGAAGACTTGGATACTTTGGCTCATGTGAGTACTCAAGATCTACCACATTATACCATTTCTATACCAGGACCTCATCCTTTGGCTTGTGTGAGCAATCATGCTCCACACCACCCTATCATTACTATTTTAGGACTTTTTCCTTTGTCTCGTGTGAAAAATCATGTTCCCCAATGCCCTGCCATTATCCAACTGTCAGCCATTCCTCCATTACCAATCCCATCAAAACCTCAACTAATCCAATAATTTAAAGACACAGATGTGTTCAAAACTGGTATTTTCCAACTCATTAGAAACTAAGGCCAAGAGAACCAACCAATCCAAGATGTTTTTATTAAAATAGTCATTTGTGATAAGTCAACCTGTGTTGAATTATCTTTTGATCCTATACTTATTATCAAGGAGTCTCACTTTGACAAGCTAGTCTTTGTTGATTCACTTCTAATTATTATAACTACCTTTAGTCAAATCATTACCTTGACCATATGCCTATTTTTTAAGATCCTCTCTTTGATAAGCTAGTCTTTGAGGAGTTGTCTCTTGACCTTTTTCCTATTGTAGAGGAGTCTCACTTTGATAAACTAGTCTTGGTGGTGCCCATCATGTCATTACAGGTTGTTACTTATTTAATACCAAGAATTAAACAAGACATCATTGAAATAAATTACCCATTAGATAAAGAATCAGAGTTAGAGTTAGGTTCTATTCTTGAATTGACATTAGAAGTAGAATCAACATTAGATTTAGAGTCCCTTGAGCTAGAATCAGATTCAGAAGAATAATATGTTTTTGGTTATTACAACATTGGTTACACATGCCTTGCAAATCAATTTGACTACATTTTTTTATCCTTCTACAATTTTTGAGGATGATTACTTCAACTTTGACATAAGTTATCCTAGTATCTTCTACAAGGATTGTGCAATCTCTCCCTATTCAATTACCATTCCGCAGACCATTACCATCAACCAATATAGTCATATTATTGACATTTTATATCCCAAAAGTGTCGATTGGGATTGAGAAAATCACACTTTTTTGAACTATATCCATGGTGATATAGCATTTGAAGAAGAGCAAGGAGGCCAAGACCACATTCATGTAGTAGAAGAACACTCTCCTAGTGAAACCTTTTTGGAGGCACTAGGGGATAAGAAAAGTTCAAATTCAGCATCTTCTAGTGAAACTTTTTTGGAAGTGCTAGAATAAAATCAAATTCAAAATCCAATGTTCATTAGTGAAACCTTCTTGGAGTTGATGCAAGATAATCAAGACAACTTCACTAGTGAAAACCTCATTGAGGCACTAATAGCTGAGCATAAAAGTTCTTCAATGCTTGATGAAGATAATATCAAAGATCAAATCAAAATAACTTCTAATGTACAGCCTAATTAGATGGTATCTACTCTCAAGATCAAACAATAGAAAAATCTAGTGGTCCTATTGAGAGAACAAGTCTTTGATCCTAACATAACCAAAGTTATGCTGAATGCAACATCAACATTACATGTGACTGAACATCCCAATCTTCTTTTGTTTCCCAACCATTCCACATTCCATTATCATCTACCATTCCATTTCACAAACAAACATAACATCCATTATTTGTCCTTATTTACCATCCACAGTTGCACTTTCCTTTGTAGAGGCTACAAAGATACCTTGTCTTGATGTTTGAAGGAATCAGAATCAACAATCAATGAAGATCACAAAAGCATTCTTGACAACCAAATTTGCAAGCAATTTTTGATAGAGCAACTATTTAGATGAGGTGTGGGATAGAAATTAACATAATAAATTATTTTTTTTATATCATTTGTTTATTAGAACATGCATCTCCCCATCATTAGGAACAATAGAATCAAAAACCGCACCCAAGCCAAAAACATGTACCATACCATTTCATTACCTTATCATTGACCTTTGTTACATATCCTTTTTCCATTGTCACATATCTTACCATTAACCTTATCACTTGGGGGCACCCCTCTTACCATTTTATCTAATCTATCTAGAAACCATCATTATCCTAAAGCAATGCCATTCTGATCCTATCATTCCATTCCTATCTAGACCAAGGCCTATTTTTTTAGCCATCTTACCCAATCCTATTTTGATCTTGGTTTATTTGGTTCTTCCCACACTTTTTGTGAGGGGATTATGATCAAGTTTCAACTCTTATAAAATCTATTTTTACAATGATAGTATATGAAAGTAGTGTGATAATTGATCTGATAAGATATCTTTCATTTTCCATCCCATATCAAGTTTATTTCTGTGAACCTGATTATAACCACCTATGGGCAAATTAGTGTCTCACCAATATTACTACTAATTATAACCACCTATCAAAAATTAGTATCAATTACCTATGACATTGTATCCTACTTATAACCACCTATGGGAAAACTAGGGGCAACACTTATTTACCATGCATTGCTGCATCACCTTGCCATTACTATTTTCATTTGACTAGTCATTTGCTAGATTTGAGAACTTGTTGGGACCTAGTTGGTTTTCCCTTCCTTTTGTGTGGATGGAATTACTATGACTTGAGGTCATTTTAGGACTATGTGGATCATGCTTAATTCATGTTGAGGTCACTTGAGTCCCCCTTTCCATACGCTCTCACCATTTTGTGAGCAACCTAAGCCAAATGCTCTTTCCATTTTGCAAGTGGGTATATTGTCATTCTCTAATGAGTTAAGATACCTAAAAATACCAAAAACATTCATAATATTTTAAAATCTAAAAATATTTGTCCTATTTAAGCCTAGTCAGTTATCCTCGATCCACCTTACTGGGGCATGGTCATTGTTAGTATGCTTTATTTTGATTTTATTTTTAGGCTTTCTATTTGTTTATTTATTTTAGGTTTTTTTTTAAATTTATTTCTTTTTCTATTTGTTTGTTTATTTATTCAATTGCCTATTAGTTTTATTTCAGCAATGTTGCCTTGACTCAGTCTATATGCATTCATTGGGTGATTCCTCGAGCACATTATTCTTGAGTCTATCCATATTCATCCATTAACATTGTCATCATGGTTTTTATCATTAGTGCATTATTTTTGAGTGTTTATTGGATTGGGAGTCATTCTTTATGCACATTTTGGCCAAGTCTTCATGGAATTATATCATGAAGCCTACCATCACATGCTACAGTAAAAATCAGCTTCAAGAAGATCTACAATCAATGGAGTCACAGAAGTTTCTCCTTGGCACCTTGGAAAAATCCTTCCATCCCACCCTTGATCAAATCAACCCATTGACCATTCTATTTGTATCATTGCTAATCAGGATGAGCATCTCCTTATTTGTAGGTATAACTAAATATTTTCACACTAATCAATCTTATTCTTCTTTTCATCTCTTTCCTCACTTTTTTCCCACTCATATTTAATCTATATTCTAGGTTGTATCCTTGAGTTATGTTTGTTAATCAGCCCTAATTGGGTCACCATCATCTTTAAAAAATCCAAGTCATTTTAATGATTATAACTGCCTATAGGCAAATCATTATTTTTTACTTTTATTCCTGATTATAACCGCCTTTAGGCAAATCAACATCATTTTTAAATCAATACATGCAAGCATTTTCTCATTTTTATTAATCTAAACCATGGGTTGATTCCACTTTTATTCTTGCTTCTTTTCAAGGGATCATCCATCAACAAATGTAATGGCCACTCCCTCAAGGGGGCATCATCATAGGCTTCCCAAAACCATTTGGAGCTTTGTTCTTCAATCATCATCTTCTTTTTGGCATATAGGCCATCTCTAATTATTTAAGAATACATTGATTTTCATATGTCTTGTAACACCTTCCCAAATAGGGGTAAACTGTAGACACCTAAATCTAGCCACTAATGACCTCCAACCAAGCTTTTGACCAATTTGAACCAAAATGCACAATTTGGCTTAAAAACACTAAAACACATTAAATGAGATGAAATTGATATATTCAAGTGCTAATTTTGGTTAATTTATCAATAAATTGGGTAATACAATTTATGGGCTAGCTAACTTTGATCAAATCATTTCGAGTCAAAATGACAATTTTATACCTACGTATTCTAGATTGTTCTTTTCTATCAAATTATTATACAGGATACACGCCTTTGTTATTTGATATTGATAACATCCTAAATGGGATAATATATCCAATGCATCTAGAATTGACTTCCAATTCCAATCCAGTTAAATTTTGGACCAATAACAAGGCATTTTGATCAATTTGAGTAATTTATGCACAAAGTGCTTAATCATGCTTAAGAGCTAGTTAAACCAAATTAGAGCCTAATTAAGAATTCTATCGAAACTTGTTGAATACTTATTTTTAGAAATGAATATTGAATATCTTCATCATAAAGTGACCTCATTTCTTGGGAAGATATTCTTAGGCCATAAATGCCATAGATATCAGGATTCATGCCTTCCATGCCTCATCAATGCCCTCCATGCCTCTTAATTTCCCATTTATCCCAAATATTGATGAGCTTATTTATTAATTTTTAATTGAAAAATTGGATTAATCATTAGCCACACATCTCAATCTTAAGATGGATAGTTTAGGTTGATTCTGATCAATCTCAAAAATCTATAAATAGGAGGCCTTACCACATGAAAAAAAAGGTCTTTATAATGCAAAGTTATAATGCACAAATTATTCCAAAAGCTATTACAATTAGTGTTACCATGCCAAATTGATTCCAAGACAAGCCAAGCCAAATCCAAAGGTGCCAAGAGGAGGTGGAGGATAGTCAAGCTCTATTACAACAAACTTCATGAGCACAAATTGAGCAAGCCATTACTAAAAAAGCATTTAGAGCATCTAAGGAAGGTGAAGGATTATTATTTTTCCTTACTTTTTAGTTGTGTTTATCATTTTTTTTATTAAGCTCACCCTAATAACTAGGCACGAAGGTGTTAGTTTAGAGTGTTTTTAATTTTATTTCATTCACTAACACAATACTAATCTCCCCTTCTTAGTCAAATTCCTAGTTCACAAATTGTGTTATAACTACCAAATTTTATTTTTGTGCTAATATGGCAGGTCTAATCTCTAAGACAAAGATCTATGAATTCCCCTCTTTTGAGGTGAGTTGTTGATCTTGTATAATAAATTAACTCCAAATAAAAAGTTATGTGATATATTATTTTAATATAAATATGTAAACCTAAGTATTAGTTATAACATGGAGAAGCATGGAATTATCATAGAGATAAATTAAGCATAGTAGTGGTGTGAGATGAATTTATAATCAAGCACTCATAATAAGAGTATCTAGATTAATTTTATCATTTAGGCACACAAATAAGTGATCAAAATGAGTATGTAATGTTGATATAACTAGTTATATAAGAATTCATGATATCCATTGTGGTATTGGAAGGGTTGGGTGGATGCATGATGTCCATCATGGCATTAAAATCTGAGAAAAGAAGTAAGAAAGGTGTCATAACCATGATGCACACAATCAAAATGTACACATAAAGAATACAATATAGATCCAAAGGGACACATGCAAGGGAAATGTTCAAATGTCAATCACTCAAATTAAATAACCTACAAAGATATTTTCAAATGCTCTCACACGCATAGAAGCAAGTAATAAAGGCTTAAAGCCACATAAAAATATATGTTCGAATGTCCACATGCATATAGAATACACACACAAAGACACATTTAAATCTCCTCACATGCATACAAATAATAATGAAGGCTTAGAGACACACATAAAAGACACATTCAAATGTCCTCAATGGCAAAGAGACAGTACATACAAGCCATAAAGATAAGAAATCAACATGGAAAGTAAGTATGATAATATGTGATTTATCAATAAGATATAAGTAGTAATGAGTAGATTCTATAATTGAGATAATCAATAGTATATTGAAATGTTAGTGAGTTATAAATATTAGAAGTGTAATGCTATGTAAATAACTAAGATGTGAGTAAGATAAGGTAACTAAATAAGGATAAAACATGTGTATAATATTCCCCTACTAATTTAGTAGATGAATTTACATGTTGTATAAATATTATGTGTGGTTTGGAATTGAGCAGTTGTAGTTTGAGCTCACTGGGACAATAATAGGGCTATGGACACTAGATTAGGGTGCTCTTATCCAATAGGTTTCTCTTATCCAATTATAATTCTTGAATGTGTGACAATCATATTACATACAACTAATTATGTAAATGGTGTTATATATAATGTTTAGTTAGTCATGTACATTGGTGAAGCATATAAAATATAAAATTGGTTAAAACAAGTATTAAATAAATGTACACAAATGAAGTGATGTATGATAAAGTACATATAAGCATGCATAGGTCTTGATGTGGTATTTTCTATAATATTTTATTGTTTGTATTTTTTTGCATATATATGTATGAATAATATGATAATATAGAAATCAAATAACACATCCAAAGGATGTGGATAATCAAAAGGTAGGTTTTGTCATAGATCATTGAGTGTTGTATATTGGAACTAGTCAAACTTTCATAAGTCATTGCCATTTTTATCACCGTACCATTTTTTATCTATAACTTTAACCTTGTTTTTGGAATCATTTTTAATCTTGTGCATCTATATTGCATGTTGCTCTACTATGTAATAGGCCTCATGTGCCATCTTTGGATATACTAAGTTAGATCTATGTGTCATATTTTAGAATATGTGATTGTCACTATAACCATCACAAATAATATAGATTATGCTCTCTTCAAAGTCAAATGTAAGCCACCATTGTAACATGTCTATTGTAGCTTCCATTTTGTTTAACCATGTGTTATTGAATGTAGCTTCTATCTAAGTTCCTATGTTCATAATGAAGAATAATGTATCCAAAAATTTGGGGCCACATGTAAATTGTACCTTAATGTGGCCTATCAAGTCTTGGTAAAACATAACATTATATAACTCATCATGATCATGCCTTATGTGTTGGAGGAATGCAACTGTACATGTATTTGGATCTTATAGATAAAAAATCCAAGAGAAGTCTACTCATTGTTAGAGATATAAAATCCAAAAAAATAACAAACATACATCTCAATCTTAATCCCTATGATTGGGAAAGGTGTAAGAAACCATTATAAAATAGAAAAATATGATACACAGTTATACCTTTCCAATTGATTTACCTTCCAAGCTATATTGTAATTAGAATAGGCCTAGATTATAGAGTTAAGTATTATTCAACGATGTCATTATATCCAAAATAGGTAGAACTTATCTTTATTATATGAATCAATTGATTAAGTAATTAGAAATTAAAATAATAATAAGCTCATGATTATCAATCAGTTAAGATTTGTGAGCCACTAGAATGTAAGATGAAGCTTGTATTTATAAATTGAACAAAATAATGAGAACCATTCATCTTGATTGAGATGGATGGTTGATAATGATTCCTTACATATCCTTGATTGAGCATGCAATAATTTTCATTGATTATGGATTATAATGTGTAAATGAATTTTTCATGTTATGCAACTGAGTGTGTAAGTGAGAGTTAAAATATTTTTAACTTATACACTTTGCCTAGTGATAATATCAATGTGAGGCAATATTTTATTTATTGATTTAATAAAATAGATAATTTTAATAGATCTAAATTTATTTTATTAGAAGTAGAAATAGATTAATTGATTAGAAATTAATCAATAATTAGAATAAATGTGACATTTATAATGTTATTGTTCAAATTAATATTTCATTTATTTAACCTTAGAATAACATTTATTAGTCTTGAAAATGATTCAGGACATTGTATAAGAATTAAATGACATAAAATGGTGTATTCCCTAATAAGGGATGCACCAAAGTGATTTATAATGTGCACGATAAATTTGTGTGTTGAATTTGTATTAAAATTATGTTTTTATGCATTTTTGTGAAAATCCATTTCCATGTGCAATTTTGACACAAAAGTGATGAAAATGAATTCTATACATTTTTACCCTATTTGAGAAGGCATTGTGAGACACAAGTCAAAGTAATGGCTTTTCAAAGAATGAAAAATTCATTATAATAATTAAAGAATGATTATAAAATGATTTGTTGATAATTAGAATAAATGGTTTATTTTGGAATTTTATGGATAAACATGTTCAAATTAATGCCCAAATTACGTTTTATAAGACCTAGATGCCCCCTCGAAGGTACAATCAAAAAATAAGAATGAGTGGATGTGCCCTCAAAAAGAGGAAATAACCTAGTCTAGAGAAGAATAGTGAGTGGACAGGTCCTCAAAAAGATGAAATAGGAATAAGAGTGAGCATATGGGCCCTCAAAAAGAGGAAACATCATGGTCTAGGAAGAAAATTAGATGGGTGAATTATAATAACAAATAAGGTCTAATTTTCCCCAAGCAGAGTATAATTAGGAAGGAAACATCCCAAAATAACTGACACATTTTAAATTGGCCCAAATATGGTGAAAGTGGTGATCTTGGAATGGTAATTTTCCCCAAACATGGTGGACTTGAAGGTATGGTCATGATTTGAGTATGTTTTGGCATGGGTATATTAAAATTGTATCATGATGTAAAATGGGTTATGTCTGATTATATACACCATGTTGGTGATAAGTATCATGAGTAGTATAGATATAACCATGTGATGGAATTGCTCTTGGTTAGATCATGGGATAATAGAGAGTGTCAAATGATTTTTTGGTGTGACATTATTTTGAATAATTTTGATCTTAATTTTTAATGGGATAAGGTGCATCATAGTTATAATATATAGAGTATATTATATGCAAATATTCACAACTTGAGATTAAGATATCATAGATCAAGACCTAAGCAAAAAACACAATGCATGAAATCAATACTAGTTCAGATACAAATACTCACAACTAAAGATCAAGATATTAAAAATCAATACATAACATAAAGTATTATTCACTAAAATAATACTAGTAATTGAATAAAATAAACACACCAATAGGAAAACAAACAATCACAAAAAAAGAGTAAACAAACAAGATAATTAAACTAGTTGTGCATGTGTGGAAATTAGGTGTTACTCTTAGATATTGACCCTAAGTCTGAGGGAAGTGTAGATACAAAATGTGAAAAAGATGACTCTAAGGGGGATTAGAAAAAATGGAAGTGGCCAAGCTAACCTTATATGCCCCATGCATCAAAGTGTCACCTATATAGTCTATTGTGGACTTTAGGACAAATGTAGTTCTCCTAAAAAATAGGAAAAAAGAAAACTAATGACAAGTAAGAAAAGAAAAAAATGATAAAATAAAATTGGGCTCACAAAAAGGAAATATCACATATTATATATGACTCATAAAATGGTGAGAGTGTGGATTGGCTTTAAAAATGGTGAAAGCATGGATTGGAGAAATGATGACACAAGTAGATTAAATGTGACTGAACAAGAGGGTTTCCTACCTATGAATGTGTATTTTTAAAAGGGGGGTCAATCATTTCATACTCAAATGTTTCTATGTACAAAATAATCAAGAGGGAGACCCACTAGTTGATAAGATGTCAGAGGTGTCAAGGATTCTAAGGTAGTAAAACTCTTTTGGGATTATCAAATATTTTCATTATTTTTTAATATCATCTCAAATCAATGGAGGATGATGATATATCTATTATTTTTTGGGTTTTTGGCATATTTGAATGTTTTGGGATTTTTTTGGAATAAGGCCCAAAAGGGGACATAAGCAAATGTACAAGGAACCATCTAAAAAATTGAAAATTAGCCTTAGGTAGGGATTTAAATGATAGTATATCTTTTTGAAATGGGACATGATTGTAAAATGGTGAAAGCATGGAATAACAAGCTCACAAAATGACAAGAGTATGATAATAGGAGTGGCTGATATAACCTAAAAAACTATGTTATCGACATAGTCCATTTAGATCGTAAGCCATTATAATGCAACTATCATGAAATGACTAATCAACCATAGGTTGGTATGTGAAAGGTAGAAAAGTTAGAGTAATGGATAAGATTTTTCAAAGGTGAAATATATTTTATCATAAGATCTAGTAGACAGGAAAACAATGTCTAAGGATGTGGATACAGTGTCTTTAATTATGTGTTGATGATGACCAAATCATAACTACTTATTGAATCTCCTTTGGAATGTGTCATCAAAATGCACCTGGTGTACCTATATGATTTTAATCAAGATCATAATGGTTGAGGGAATGGGGAAAAATACTAGGACTGACTCAAAGGAAAAGACATGAAGGGAACAAAATAGGACTTTACCCCAAAGCAAGGGTCCTCATAAACAATGTTCAATAAAATCAAGCATAAACCCACTTGAGATGCATAATATTTATGGGCTCATCCAGCTCTTACCCATTTGATTTAGATAATATATATGCTCCAAAAGCATAGTTGGTTGTGTAATGAATGTACCAAGCCAATTTAGCTCAAATTTACCTTTCTTTTCTCACTTTTCATTAGGCTTTTTCTTATTCTATTTTAGCCCACGATCACTAGCTTCAAATTATTTAGATTTTATGTATTTTCTATAGTTATGACATAGCCAATTTTGATAGGCTTTGAGATTATTCAATGCAGTTGACACTAATTTGTATTGGTATGTTATGGAAATGATTTTTGATAAATGCTTAAATTTTGATTGGATGTTGGTGCACCATTATCTTGGACTATCTCACCATTATCCAATAGGTCCTGGATGAAATTCCTCAACTGTACATAGAAATTAAGTGAATGGTCATTGACCTAATGGTAATCATAATACTCATTATCTCTATACCATGTGGGTTTGGGTTGACCTTCCATAAATAGTTTTGTAATTGGCCAAATAATCATTTTAGATACCACTAATTTGTGAAACACCACATCAAAAGTCTTCCTATTGTTAGTGAAATGTTTTCTCCATATTGATTATTTTGAGGAGGTGGACTTTATAATGTGATTGTTTTTGTATGAGGATTATCTTAGATAGGTGATGTTTGCACCATTTGTACAAGTCTAGATTATGTTACTCCATTTCCTACAATATTTTTGTTCCAGTTGAAATTCTTTTAGATTTTCAAAGGTGCTAGCTTGAGATTATGTTGGATCTTATGTTGTTACTTGGTTTTGAGAACAAAGTTTGATTGTGCCATGTTTTATGAGGTGATTTTCAATTGTTACTTGGTTTTGAGAACAAAGTTTGATTGTGCCATGTTTTATGAGGTGATTTTCAATATGTACTCCTTTATCAATAATTTCTTCAAAAGTGTTTCAACAATGAAGACTAAAATTGTGAGCGACATTTGCTTGTAATTTTGTAGTGAAATACTTGCAAACTATTCATTGAGAAGATTATGTGGAAATTTGCTAGCTAATGCATGATAAAATTATAAATAAGTAGAGAAATTTTTTCCACCTCATTTAAAAAGTTAACCATGTTCAACTCATGTTCTACATTATATGATAAATGTCTCAATTTTTTTGATAACTCATCAAAAGTGCTTATTGATCCCTTTGGAATCTAAATCTTGTCTAGCCAAACTACAAAGAAACAAGTGAAGAAAGTACACACTATTATATGCTACTTCTTATCAAGCAATGAAAAATTCTTTTAGGTGATCTCTTAGATAACCCATTGTTTTTTATTGATCAAATTTAGGCATTTCAAAATTATGTGGGAAAGATATTCATAGGTAACTAATATCAAAGGGATGTGAACATACTTCATCCAATTTAAACTTCTTGGTTGGTTTTATTTTTTATAACCCTTGAAAAACCTCCTTTATCTCTTACCACTCTTGGAGAGTGGGAGAATTTGGGGATGTGGTAGGTATTTGTTGCTAGGTATTACAAGGTGGAATAGCTTGATGATAATACAAAAGTTGATTTGGCATGAGATATGAAGGATTAGGCACCCTAATCATGGTGCAATTAGGAATGCATAACCTTTGATTTGAATTATATTTTTGTTTTGGTATGTGTTGATAGGAATAAGTTGATTAGGAATATGGTTTGTATTTGGAATAAATTATTGTCTCTAAGGACGAATGATTTGTTGGGAATGGAATGGAACCTATTGATAATGAATAAGGACCTACTACAAATGAGCATGGATTTGTTGCACGTGAACTAGAATTTGTTGAGAATGATTTTTAACTTTTTTAAGTGGAATATTTTCATCTATATTTGTTAGAATTGTATGAAAAATAGAAGGGGTGTTTATAAACTACTATTGGTTAGAATAAGCCTATTGTAAAGGATTGTTCACTGCTTATTAGGATGGTGTGTTTTCAACTTGTTGTATTAGATTAAAAAGGAATTATTGGGTATTTAGAAGATTTGATTGTGGTTTTAAAGTAGGAAATTGGTGTGGATTATGAAAAAACTATTATGTATTATTAACTGCCTATTGAGGTGAATTCATTAAAGGGTTTAAATCAGAGTTATCTAATAAGTTGATGTTGGATGTTTGAAATCAATAATTTATATTATGCTTTGATTTCAAATTAGATTTAGTTTAAATTAGGGTTTGATTTAATTTTTAATTTCAATTGGGTTTAATAAATTTAATTAGAATTTATAATTTGGTTTTTGAAATTATAAAATTTGGTTTGGAATTTGTAAATTGGAATATTGAATTGGTACTATTTTAAAACCTTTTTGGAATTGGATTTGGTCTAATTAAAAATGGGTGGTGTATCAATGTAAATTAGATATAATATCATTAAAAATTAATATGATAACACTTAAGAATGGATTTGTTTGACCTAAAAATTAGGTAGAGTAATGCATGTTTACCTAGGTAAATATGGATGCAATTTAGACTTGGTAAGACTTTACATACTTTTGTTCATATGTAAGGTTTCAAATAATATGAGTATAACACAACATCCAAAAAATAAGCACATATGATAACCCTATAATTATTGATATAATGATTTTACATCACAATCACTGACTTATTGATTGACTTGTCATGAGAGGAAAATTTTAATGATTAGTTAAATAAATTTAAATGTAAGTGAAAGACCCACCCTCTCTCATGGTTTGCCTATGGTAGGTAATCTTGGGGAGTTATTACCTTTGCATCCCTACATCATTGAAGGTGTTAAAGCCAATAATTCCCATGATAAAACTTTATAATGGATTATCTAGTGGTCTTGATTTAAATTTTGGTACATGGGCTTAAAGTCCATTAATGAAGAAATCCAAAATTAGGCTATTCATGAGAGGGTTTAGTCCCTTCAAAACCTTGTCATTTATCACTTATCAATCATCACACTACTAAATTCTTATATTATTCAAAGGATCATAAAAAATCTTGGGTATTAGAACATGTTAGGCTCCTCACATCACAATGTTTATTAAATATAACTTCTCAATCATTTAATTTGGTACGCTCCTCAATTTATGTACCCCATATGATAAATGGGGTTTGGTACAAATGTTTGATAATGAATTCCCAATGACTACACCCTAAATACATATAATAAGGTGATGGATTCCTAATCTTCTGGCTTAAAATAAAAGGGAAAGGTATCACCATTTATGATACATAGGAATCCCACTAGGGGCAACTAAAGAGCATACTTTATTTAATATTTCAAGAGAAAATAGGTGGCTACCTTCACATTTTTGGGTCACCCAAAAAATGGGAGAGTATACTTGTGTTATAAACTACACAAGTACATACAAATAATAAGTAAATAACTAAAGTAAAGGAACATAAATGAAAGACTATTTTAATTCACCAAATCGAAGCATGAATTTAGTTTAAACACTAAAATAAATGTGAGAAATTAATGCTTATTTTCAATTGATCACCATGTTATTTGATATCAAAACCTATAAGAAAATAGTAAGTAATTTATCAGTGGTCATTGACATGCATAAAGTGACAAATGATGGATTAGTAGTGTGGTTTGGAATTTCTTTAGATTGTAAAACCTGCACCAAAAAAGACCTAGAAGCTAAACAAAAAAAACTTGTAAGAAAAAATTATAACAAATGAAAACTTGTAAAAATTAAAACACAAATTAATCCATATACTAATTTATAAAATAAATATAAGATTTTATATAAAAATAAAAAATATAGAGAACCCAAAAATTAATTTAACATAAAAGAGAATAATAGACTTCTATACTAAAATTAGCAAAATAATTAAAATGTTAATTCTAAGAAAACTAAGAACTTATTTGTAGAAAAAATAGGTTTGTGTATAAAAACATAAAATTTAAAGAACCCAAAAAATAATTTAACTGAAACAATGATTTCAGTATTCTATGATGAATTTACTAAAATAGAATTCTAACTAATCTATTTTTCATTTTGAGGAACAATATAATGGAAACAATTAAAAGAGGATGAGGTAAAATTAATTTGAAACCCCTAATTAAATAATAGGAACAATAGGATACTTGACATAATAAAGTGAGGTGTAAGTCCCACCCAGTGTGCCATTATGTAGATCAAGAATCCAAGAGAAGTTTGATCATTGTTAGATATATACAATCAAAACAAATTAACAAACATGCATCCCAAGCTCAATCCCTATGATTGGGAAAGGTGAAAGAAATCATAAATAAATAGAAAAACATGATATAATAGTTATACATTTCTAATGGATTTACCTTTAAATCCAAATTTTAAGTGGAATAGGCTTAGATTTTATAGCTAAGGAGTCTTCAGCAATATTATTATATCCAATATAAGAGGCACTTCTCCTTAACCTATGAATGAATTGATTAAACAATTGGAAATTGAAAGAATAATAAGCTCATGATAATCAATCAATTAAGATTTATGGACCTCTATAATGGAAGATGAATCTTGTATTTATAAATTGATTAGAATAATGAGAACCATTCATCTTTATTGGGATGGAGGATTGAGAATCAATCCTCACATCTACTTGATTAAACATGTAATAGTTTGCATTGATTAAGGCTTATAATGTGTAAATGAATTTTGCATGTTATGCAATTGAGTGTGTAAGTGAGAATTAAAATATTTGTAACTTGCACATTTTCCTAGTGATAATATCAATGTGAGGCAATATTAAGTTTATTGATTTAATAAAATGAATAATTCCAAAAGATCTAAAATTATTTCATTAGAAGAATAAATGTAATTAGAATAAAATATATATATTAATTAATTATAATGGCATTTATAATGTTATTTGTCAGATTAGTATTTCATGTAATTGACCTTAGAATAACATGTATGAGTCATGGCACATTTAAAAACATCTAGAATTTTACACGGCCATAATCTTATGGGGTCTTTGGAAGGAACAGAACAATAAAATCTTTAGGGATAATGAACTTCCTAGTAAAATTATGGCTAAAAAAATCCAAATTGGTATTATGGAGAACCTAAAAATCATCCCTTGTAGTAAATCCAAAGGCATGAATGAATAGGAATAAATTATTACATCCCTTTGGTAGATTGAGGTGCAAGTTGGAAGAACTTTCGATCCCATAATAGAAGGTAGAAAAAGAGTTAAATGGGGAGCCCCCTCTTCTAGATGGGTGAAATTAAACTTTGATGGGGCCTCAAAAGGGAACCCAGGTGTTTTAGGAGGTGGGGTTATTTTTAGGGATGATAAAGTTAATTTCATTACATCATATGAAGGAAGCATGGGTACTCAAACCAATCATTAGGCAAAATCCTTAGCTACACTATGGGATCTAAGACTGGAAAAAGAACTTATGATTAATATAATTATGATAAAAGGTGATTATTTGAACATATTAAATTGTTTGTTAAATAAGAATTTGGATAGTTGTAGTATTAATCACATCATAGAGGAAGTCTACCTTCTTATTGATACTGAGGTCACCATCCAACATGTGTATAGAGAAGGGAATTAGGTATCGGACTATTTAATGGGACATCAAAAGGGAACCTATGTGTTTTAGGAAGTGGGGTTATTTTTAGGGATGAGAAAGTTAATTTCATTTCATCATATGAAGGAATCATGGGTACTCAAACCAATCATTAGGCAAAAGCCTTAGCTACACTATGGGATCTGAGATTGGCAAAAGAACTTATGCTTAATATAATTATGATAGAAAGTGATTATTTGAACATAGTAAATTATTTGTTAAATAAGAATTTGGATATTTGTAGTATTTATCACAACATAGATGAAGATTGCCTTCTTATTGATTCTTTCTATGAGGTCACCATCCAACATGTATATAGAGAAGGGAATCATGTAGCAGACTAGTTTTCTAATGGAGTGGTGTCTATAGACCTAAGAAGATGGATTTGTTTAGTAAATATTCCAAGATTAATTATTCAAGGACTAGAGCTAGATGCAATGTGATGTAATGATTAGATAGAGAAACACATTATGTTTGTTATTGATTATTATTTCTAGTATTTTATGCATTAATGTGTTGAAAGGTAGGAGGTGTGTTAAACAATGAGTTTTAATGGAGGGGTTAACCTTGCCTCCATTTTTAATTATTTGGTTTTAGGTATTGGTCTCATCATACAAGTTCATAAAGGGGATGGTACTATTATGTTGGAATCTAGGAAAGATTATTTTCATGCATGTGGTGATTTTGATAGCCATATTGCAGCTTTTTTGACTGACTATTTAAAAAGACTGCATATGTGCATATTTTCTCCAAGGTAAAATTAGAAATTTTGTGACAAAAAATGGTGTTGTAAAGAGACCTACTATGGTTAGAAATAAACCCAAATGGATTGAGTCCATTCTAGATGTGGGTTTGAAGGAAGATGTTACGCTATAGGAGATTCTTAAAATTGTAGGAATGGCCAATTTTATCAAAGGGTGGAAGAATATGATAAACATATTACTGAAAAGTTTGTCAAGGATTGGAATTATAGAGAGGTGGTTTTCAACAATGTCTCTATATAAATTATGAAATAACTGATCACCCAAGTGACTAGGTTGAACATGGAGGCGACTAAAAAATTTAAAATAGGAAGATATTACAAGAAAAAGGAAACTTTCTTGTTTGAAGGGGAGGTGCTTCATCCATTACATAGTAGGTTTGATAGGGAGACATTTCCTTTTCTATTTGGTGATGTAGAAAAGTAGGTCATGTTATACATCACATTGGAAGGTAGGTATAAAGTTTTTTATTGGTCTCATTTTATTTTTCCAAATTAATTCAAGCATAATATTCCTTTGAGTTTGCCTTTTTATATACTTCACTCTCTTGAAAGCTCCATTCCTGATGTTAAATGAGGTAATAAGAGTGAACCATTGCATCATGATATTATTTTTATGATCTATAAATATTTCAAAGGGATGAATAAGAGCCCCATTTTCTTCCCTTCATACAAGCCTAATATTTTTAGTAGTAGAGCTCCTACAAAATTTATTAGTAAGAATAGTGAATCAAATAACCTTATACCTACCTTTATGTGTGTGTGTGTGTATCTCTTGGCCTTAATCTTTGTCCATGGATAAATATCATGTTTATCCACCTATATTTTAAGGTTTTCATATATGTGTTAATCATGTGTTTATCATGGTATCTTATGAGATGGATGTAAAATATAAAATTTATATATTATCATGGATTTATAGATACTATGTGGATTCATTATGCCCATAAATATAGTTGTTCACACATTGGGATCTATAGACACTTATATATGTCTTAAAAGAGGAGAATAAGAAAATAGGGATTCAATGCTTCACTAACTATATCATAAATGTGATCATGAGATGTAGGGTAACCTGCATCATCATTACTAAAAGAATAATCATGAGTATAGACTAAAGGATGCTCCTTAACCTATTAAAAATAAGAACATGTACTTTTTTGTATGTTTCATTATATATTTGAAATATTTTTAGGTCACTGAGAAATGAACATATGAAAGAGGTGGTAATAAAATATTTTGATGTGGATGAGTATGTATTATAACTATAGGTTATGGAACTATAAGAGCTATAACTCTAATGGTTGTAGCTATAAGAATTGTAACTCTAGGAGCGGTAACACATGGAATCAAAAATATAGACACTAAAAATATTTTGGCCGTAACTATATGTGATTTTATATTTAGAAAGGACTTTGGGTAATATCTCATGTTGTTATTGATGTTATATGGGTACCTCATAAGGTGTACTAAAAATGTAAACTTTTTTATCATGTACATATTAAAGACATTGGTATAATGTGGATGGGATAGCTCTCATTTGATTTATCCATAGGAATCCAAGTAATATATCATATGTCTCATTATCCAAAAATACAAATAAACACACTAAAAGGGTCTTAGGACATATAGTGAGAGGTAATTTGATGGCAACTAGAGGTGTCTATTTTAAACCATCATAACTCTTAAGGCCCATGGTTATAAGAATTGTTTTTTAATATGCCCTCTATTATATAGGAATAACATCATACATTGGTTTTTAATTGAACCATTTTATATGATAATGACATGTGTAATGTTAGGATGTGGGTCAAAAACATAATGCATAAAAGTGGGACATTATTAGAATTATCTTTTAAAACCTCATGGTAATATAATGTAACAGAGAAATTTTTGAACCTATAGCCATACCTATAATACTATCTATGATATGAGAATTGTAAATTATTTGTTGACATTTGGTTATTTCCATATGAACATTTTATTTAATTGGAACATCATGATTTAAAATTAGATTGGTGACCCTCAATTTTGGATAAGTTTTGAAGGAAAAAATAAACATAAATAAGTGTAAGTGTGAAAGCATTTGAGTGAGACCCATTCCTTTATATTAATTCATATTACAAGAAGGAATACAAAATATTCACAAAAAAAGGATGATGCATAGTAAGGGTTATTTAAAACATGTAAAATATAGGAATAAAATGAATGAGATGTTGACATTTGTCACATATCCAACATAGTGGAGTACACTAGGTTTGATTAAAGCTAGAAATATAATAAACAAGGAAAGAAGTGGAATATTCCACTACACATGCATGTGGATAGGATCTAGGAAGGTATTTTATTGGATGCATATCTAGTTATCATGAGAATTTTAAAAAAGTATTGATTTGGTAATAATTAGCAAGAGTCTAAGGAAACCTATAAGTAAGGACATTGGCCTGTCATTTAAAACAACAAAATTTTAGTCACATGTTTTGTAGGTGAAGAGTGAATTAGAGAATAAGCTTAGAATTTGAAGGAGTGTATATAGCCATAAAGGCTTACATAATTATTTAATATAATTTTTAATGTGAATTCCCCATATTATTGTTATAATGTAAATTACGTACACAAGAGATGTACATTGAATTTAAATACAATTGATGAATTTACTAAATGTTATCTAAAATATAGATATGTTTTATGTGAATGGTTATTGTTAGGGATTTATGAATTTGTGTTTTCTTTAAAATTATCTTTATATCAATTTTTTTATTGTTTATCCAGGGTAAATTTTAGTGGTGAATATTTGTTAATTCATGAATATTCACTTTTTGGAAAATTATATTTGGTGATTTTTTGGGAATAGTACATAGGACCCATTCACCTAAAATTTTGGGATGTAAATTTTTTAGGGATAATATCACCAATAATTTATAATAATTATGAAATCCATGTGATTGACCTTATATATATAGTACATATGTTCACAGGGGTTATCATCCAAGTCTCATTATTTACCTCATTGCCATGTTGAATATTGAGGCCACCCAACAGATAGGTTGTGGGATAAATGAAAAAGAGTTTAAAAAACTTTCCTAAACCTTAATATTATTGAATATTTTAATTCATATTGAATATATATTCAATTTTTAAAAATAAACATCTCAATCTAAGTTCATATATAAAATTTACAGCCTCAGGAAGTTGGCATTCAGTACCACCTAACTGCATCATGTTGTTATCACCCAATAACATCATGATGTTTTCACTTGGAAGTATGTTATCACTCGATAGAATTATTATAATCAGAAACATGCTTCTAATTTTTAATATGTTACCACTCAATATCATGTTGTCACTCGATAGCATGTTGTTGTTTAGCAGCATGTTATCACTCGGTGGCATGATACAATATAACTAAATAACTTTTGGAGGTCATAAATTTTACTTACAAACTCAGTTTGAGGTAAATTTTTTTAATTGTATATATTTTTGAGAGGAATATAATTTTTTTCATGATTTTAAGAGATATCATGTTATCAAGGGAAATTTTTTTTTTGGGTAGCAGCATGATGTAATACAACTCAACACCAACTTTTAGAGGCCATAACTTTTGCATACAAACTCCATTTCAAGTAAAAAAATTGAAATTGTATAGATATTAAAGAGGAATACAAAAAAATTATGCTTTTAGGTGATATTATGATTTTATATGTCATCATTTTATTAGGTGGATCATGCTATCAAGTGGTAACATGATGCGATGCAACTGAGCACCAATTTATAGAGGTCGTAACTTTTACATATAGACTCATTTTAAGATGATTTTTTTCTAAAATTGCATAGACATTCAATAGGAATCCAAATATGTAATAATATTAATGTTTGATAAAGTTTTTATACTCTTTTGAAATTTATCTCACAACCTATATGTTTTAACTGTGTAGATGGGTGGTTGTATGGAAAACTTAAGAAGGCAATTTTTTTCTTTGAAATTTTCATATTCACCAAGGATACAAACTGGATTTACCTAAAAAAAATTAAGGGGGTTTTTGATATTTTCTCTTCAAATTAACCCTATGTTGATCTCTTATTATGCCTTGAGTGAGAACCTAGTTCTTTAGGTCTAGGTGATAAGCTAGTGCAATAAGCTTTGACTATCCTTTTATTTTTTCACACAACCTAGTCTACATAAGGTCAAAGAAAGGTTAGTAAGGAGTGTATTGGATCACCAATTTATAAACTATTGAGATGAATTTACAAGAATTATTTTTGAGGTTCCATTTAGAAGTTAGGACCTTTTAACTACATGGATTATGGGCTAAATCTCCATAATTGGTTAGTTTTCATCAGATGATGAAGATTATCAGAAAAGGTACTAAGGGATTTGTAACATACTTATTTTACATAGAGTTTCAACAAACCAAGGAGTATACATATATTTATTTTTAAATGGTGTTGTATGACCATTCTATTGGTTTTGGTGACATGCCAAAAGGACTTCCTCCAAGCTGTGTTCATGATCATGTCATTGGGCTCATTATGAGAAGTACACCACCCAACATCAAACCCTAAAAGTATCCATATGCCTAGAAGAGTGAAATTGAAAAGTTAGTATAGGATATGTTGGAGGTAGGAATCATCTGACATATTCAAAGTGAATATTCCTCCCTATGGTCATGGTGTGGAATAAGGATGACACTTGGAGGATGTACCCAGACTATAGGGAACTCAACAAGTACACCATCAATGATAAGTTTCCTATTCTAGTAATTGATGATTTTCTAAATGAATTTCATGATGTTTTTTTATTTTACCAAATTAGACCTTCATTTTGGGTATCGTTAGTTCAAATTTATAATGTGGGCATACCTAAAACAACTTTTAAAACTCATGAAGGCCATTATGAATTTATGGTCATGTCTTTTGGCCTCACAAATGCACCATATATACATTTCATATTTTGATGAATATTTTTTTAGGTTATTTTTGAGAAATGTTGTATTGTGTTTTTTTTGATGATATCCTCATCTACAACAAAAATTGAGATGACCATTTGAATCATGTGAAAGAGGTACTTTCAGTTCTATAACAATAGTAGCTTTATGCCAAATCTTGAAAATGTGTTTTTTGTGTCCAAGATGTGGATTAATTGGGTCATATTGTTTCACATGAAGGAGTGAAATTGTATCCTAAAAAATCCAAGTGATGATAGAGTGGTAGGTCTCCAAGACCCTCAAGAATTTTTGAGGATTTTTGGGGCTAACTGGTTACTATCACAGGTTTCTAAAAACTTATGGTAGAATTACAACCCCACTAACCTATTTTTGGAAAAAATACTCCTTCAAATGGACTCATTTAGTTACCTAGGAATTTCAATAGTTGAAAATGGTTATGTTCACAACTCCAATTTTGGCTACTCTAGGTTTTTTTAAAACTTTTGTTGTGGAGTGTGACATATTAGGATATGGCATGGGAGTTGTACTCATGCAAGAAGGCAAACCACTAGAATTTAAGAGTCACTAACTGAAGGGGAAAAATAGGCTCAAACCAATCTATGAAAAAGATATGACGACTATTTGTATGCAGTTGAGCAATGGAGACCTTATCTGATGAGTCATCACTTTTAGGTAAAAACTGATCATGATAACCTCAAATAATTTTTAGAATGACTATCAACTAAAGAAAAAAAAAATGGATTACTAAAATTTTAATCTATGATTTTGAAATATTTTATAAGAAAGGAAAAGAGAATGTGGTGATAGATGCACTATCTTAAAGGGATGAATCAGTTAAGGCATTATTATATGCAATGACTATTTGGTAGGCAGATTGGCTAGAGGAAGTAAGATCAGAATGAGAGAATGATAGTGCTACCCATGATTTGATTCAAAATATTTAGTAGGGTTTTGGGGGATCTCAAAAATTTACATGAAGGGTAACATGTATACACACAATATTTTTAAAATTTATCAATTACTGGCTCTTTCTCTCTTGCAAGAAATCATAGAGTCTCAATCTCTTTGAGTGCATGCCTTAAAGGGTGTACTCAAAAAGGGGTAGGTAGACCTTTGGTGCTTCATAATATTTTTTTCCATGTACCACCACCTAAAACCAATATAATTCCCTCTCATATGTTTCCCTAAACTTTGACACCTCTCTCATGCTCTTCTCTAAGAAACTCACTACCCCAAATAGCCCCTACCTAAGTAAAACCCATTTTTTCCATCTACCAAACACATTTGATTACATTGACCTAGTTCTAGGAGTATCACACATTACAGGACTAAGTCAACCTAAGATGACTTAGTTTAATTTTGAATGGATTTATTTCTCATAAAACAACTAACTACATTAGCTAAAATTTTGGGAGGGCTTGGGTTAATTCAGAGCTATATATACCCCCTTTCAAGTCATTTCCAAAAGAGAGAATAATTCATTTTCACTTATTTATGTTTGCATTTCTACCATTCTACTTGAGGAGTCATTACATAGGGTTTCATACTTGGAGGAGAACTTTTGTCTTGTGAAAGCTTGATATTCACTAGGAGGTCCTTGGCTAAATTATAGTCCATTGTCCATCCTTAGCTTCTTCAAAAATACATAATAACCTCTTTCAAAGTATCATTGTTTGAGGGAGAGGTTGATGCTCGATGGGTTCATGTTCAAGATAAGTATTCATAAATCTTACTTATTTATTTTAGTAGATAGATTTGCACAAGTAATAGTTAATGAATATTTATCTCTCCTTACTTAGGATTACCTATAGATTGACTTGAATGGAGTTTTACTTTGCATGTATATTTTTTATGTTTATCCCCTATTTGTGCCACAAGCTTTAGTGAACACTAGATTAGATTCACTTACTATTGAACTATAGGCCTAGCTAGGGTTATTATGTGGTGTTTCTTGACTATATCCTTTAGAAGCCTCTCTAGCAATATCATATGATAAGAGATCCCTTAAGTAGGTTTAGCAAGTTTGTATTGTTCATGATTTCAATTATCTAATTATTTACAAGTGATATAGATATTTGATTTATATTCTTTGATCTAGGATTGATTTATAGATCATCTTCACTTTCTCTTGTATACATTATAGTGAACCCAATATGAATCTAACCCTTACAAATTTTTAGTTTTTAGTTTTTTTATTTGCAGACAATTGGACTAAACATGTTGACCTAGTTTAACATTTTTTGCATAGGTTTTCAAACATCATCGATCTTGTCAACCTGATTCAGCACTCTATTTTTAGGTTTTTCAACTATGTCAAGCTTGTTAACCTATTTTGGTACTCTATGTGCATGTTTTCAACTAAGTTGAGTTGTTTGACTTAGTTCTATTTTTTGGGTGCATTTTTTCAACTAAGTTGAGTTGGTTGACTTAGTTTTATTTTATGTGTACAATAAATTCAACATTCTTAGGAAAAATTACTAAATCAACCTAGTTGATCTTTTTCTATCTTCCAGGTTCACTCTTACCAACTTAGTCATTTACTTTTGTCAATTATCTAAATCTCTCATCTTTATTTCTTAATAAAATCAATCAATACTTTAAAATTTTATTTTATTTTTATAATTTTCTTAGTTGTGTTAAAATTCTATACATAATCAAATAGGTCGAGTTGGTTGACTTCATTTGTTATAGATTTTTATAGAATAAAACTAAATCGAGCTTGTCAACTTAGTTTATTCTAGGCTTTTTTTCTAATATCCTATTTTTTTCCCAAAATTTAACTAGATTAACTTGGCCAACTCCGTAGGACTTGGACAACCTAATATAATTTCTTATTACGATGTTTATTCCTAAAAATCAACTAAATCACCCTAGTTGACTCTATAGGTCCTGGATGACATGGTTTAGTAAGTGGTTAGCATAGTTTAGTAGGTGTTTGACTTAGTTTATTTTGCCTCTATTTTTAGACACAATCTAGTAGGTGGCCAACCTAGTTCATTAGATGGCTGACCTAGTTTAGTAAACTAATAAATTCATAATTATGTCTTTTTTTAAACTTATAAATAGCCAAGAACATTACATAATTAAGGATTTAGATCATAAATTCACAAATTTATTATTACTTTAGATGAAACTATCGAGTTCCTTCCTTCATGTCTTCTTAATCCTAAACTAATTACTACATCATGTCATCCTCCTCCTACTACCAATGTTGGGAATCTTCCACCCAATAATATATCCCCTACTACCAATATAGGGAATGTTCCTCCTACTAACCCTAACATTTCACCTCTTACCACTAATAATTAAAATCCTCCCAATGATACAACTCAAATGTTTGCTCAAATTATTCAACAAATGAATTTTATGCAAACAACTAATAATTCCCAAATGATGCAAATGTGATATCATATATTACACATGGATAGTAAACACCTCAAGTCATCATGACTTAACAAAATAAAAATGTTGTCCCTCTTCCTCTTAGATATGCCAATGGGAACATCATCCATCAACCTCCTTTGCATAACAAAATTATTCAAGATATTCAAATTGAACCTTTATCTCCATTTATTACATCTATAGACATTGGAAACATTTCTCCAACTATTACATATCATGGAACTAAAGATCCCACTATCTTTCTTAAATATTTTGGTAATCACTATAAAGATTGAGTCCAAACTAACACCTTTACTATTGTAGTCATATAAAATGTCACTTGAGTGCAATGAGTGTTAGTTAAGACTACCCATCCCTAGCTAAGCCCTAAACCTATCTTAGGGCCTCTTTTGAAACTTATAAATCTTTATAATTATACTTTAGACATTATCACCCAATTCTAGTGTCCCACTTTCAATGCTAATGTCCCTTACATAGTTTTAACCCCAATAGATATCTTTTCAATTCTTAAGACACCTAGGGATAGCTTAGACCTATTTAAAAACCTACACAAGTAATAGATTTAGATAAATACATGAATTTTATCCCTTTATCCACTGGATGTAAATAATATTCAAAATACACAAACAAGCTTAGAATAATTAGTGTGCACAATCAAGGTTATTGATCTCTATTCTACCCTAATTCTGCATATAGTAATCTATAGCCACCCCAAACCTAGAATATATAGATTTATAGTCTCAAACCTCATTCAAAGGACTCAAGCCAATACTCATACTAGCATTCAATTGTACTTTCACTAAGCACTTAGGCAAGATAACTATATCAGGTTTGATCCCTTCTTGGAGTATTAGTATGTAGGTAAATCTCAACATAGTGACATGTTAAGGATGTCTAACCTATCTAGATAACATCATGATTTTGATAATTGTGCCACTCAAATACCCTAACAATATGGAGGTATATGTTTTAATCCAAAATCAACTCAAAATAGTACATAGATAGTGAATCAAATATCATCCACATAGTTACAAGTAGGTCAAACTCAGTCAACAGTGTACCCAAAAGATTAGATAACTTTCTCCACAAAAGACATTAGAACTGAAATTAGGACATTATCACCCCATCACTACATATAGTGCTATTGTCTAAGAGTGAATTTGACACCTAGAACCTATTTATGACACTCAAATCTAGTTCCACACTAGTTTTTAACCTTTAGATCATCTATCTCAGTCAATTTTTAGTTAAGTACTTATTTGTGTCATTTAATATTATTTTTAGAAATATCAAAGTACATTAGTTCTTTCACAAATAAGTTGTATTTATTTAATATCTCTCCCCTAATTTTTTTTACTTGGACCCTTTAACAACCTAGGACTTAAACTCCATAAACCCTTAAAAATTAACTCATTTTTTGAACCCAATTTACCTTGAATATTACCCAAATCCTACATCTAGATGCTCTTAGGGTTTGTATCCTTTTGTTTTTTATGCTCAAAGTTTAATTCTAAAATCTTAGAATTGATTTATTATTTTATTTTGGAAATATTTAATAGATTAAATTTCTTAAAAGGTTCAAAATATAAAACATTTTGTTTTCCTACTTTCAAACCTAAAATAGCTAAATTTAATAACCAATTCAATAAGACCGATAAGAGATAATTGTAAGATTTCATCTCTAAACATTCATATATACAAGATGACCATATCAATATTGTCTATGAAGATCTTCAAAAATCTAATAATCGTTAATATTCTACTCCCCTAGATGCCAATATTATTACACCTACTTTTGGGGCAAATCAAAATGTACAACAACCTATTTTAAATCAAAAATATTCAACAATGATAACACCTCTTATGTCTAGTTCCTCCTCTTTAGATGTAAAATCCATTATACATGATATCTATTATCTACAAGCTAAGGTGATACATATTCAATAGGGTGCTACTAGCCCATCTCATGCCTTTTATTTTCATGTTTTTTAACACCTTTCACATAACATATAGAGATAATTCCTTTGCTATCTAGATTTATGGCACACAAGATTTCTTTGTATGATGGTAAGGGTGACCCATAGCATCATCTATGAGCCTTCCATGCATCATTTTTATACTATGTGTCTAATGATTGGCTCTTTACTAAGTTTCTCCCTCATAGTTTATAGTATTATGCACTATAGTGGTTTTATGATCTTACTAATTAGTCTATCACAACATTCAATCCATTGGAAGATATCTTTTTAGCACACTTTTCAATAAATATCAGTGATAAGGTTTCTTATGCTCAAGTGACATTTTTGAAGCAAAATTCTAATTAGCCAAAGCTGAATATGCTTTATAATATAAAAATATATAAATAAAGATGACTAGACCCATCACAGATAGAGAAAACCAAGACATATTCAAGTATATTTTGTTAATGGCATTGCATAAAGCTATCCTATTCAATAATTTTCCATCATTCATAGATATCTATCATATAGTGAAATAATGTAAAGTCAAGCTTCTTTCCATGGGCAAGATAAAGTACACAATTGGATCAAATTCAATTACTAAGAGTTTTAATAATCCTCCATACAAGGAAAAACCTGTTAAGGTGTGGAGCCTAAAAGCTTCACATATGAGCACATTACCAAAGTTACAGGTTTACACAGTCACCAGTGTCAGTCAGGAGTGAACGACGTTGGTCCAGTGTAGTTGAAGAGACGCCGGCATCAGAAGATGATCGGCCGACGTCAGTCACAGGCAAGCAGGTAGGAACCGATGTCAGTTACCTATGCATCCAAAATGTTATTTCCGAGGATAGAAGCGAGTGTTTGCATGATGAGTTTAAGTCTTAGTCTTAAGTTCGCATTTCTATTATTAGTAAGATTGTTTTTAGAGCCCTTGTTCAAGAGGCTTAACTATTGGTTGTAAGTGCATGCTCAAGTTTCCTAATTCTATATGTAGAATTAGATCTTCTTAGCTTAGTGTGATTATTGTAGTAGTTCATTATATGTGAATGTTGAAGAACAGTACAGAGTTGTATCAATCCAGGTTGTTGGAGTTGATTGTACTTGAGAGAGAGAGATCTTGTGCATCTGAGAGAGGTGTGAAAGAAAGAAGTTTCTTTAATTGTATTCCTTTTGTAAAGAGTTTAATACAAGTTTTTAGGGTGGTTTCTTCTATCTCTTGTTCTTTTTTATTATCTGATTCTAGTTACTTATCTATCTGATTTAATTCCACGGTTTATTGCTTTCATAAGTGTAATCTATTGTTGGTTGATCCCCGACAAGTGGTATCACAGCCTTGGTTGTAGGTTTAGAGTTTGAAATCCAATAATTGGTATCAAAGCTCAGGTTCACTAATAGGTGGTTCAGATCTGTGTAGTGTGTATTGATTACAGGTTGCTCACAGGAGTTTCTCCAGGGATTTCTATTTGAGTGGGAGAAGCAATGGCAGATGAAAGTAAATTGAGAATGGAGAAGTTCAATGGCAAAAACTATCAACATTAGAGAATGCAGATAGAGGACTATCTGTATCAGAAGGATCTATACTTACCGTTAGGTGGGATTGCAAAGAAGCCCACAAACATGGAGGATGAAGAATGGGAAGTTCTTGACAGAAAGGCTTTGGAGTCTATAAGACTAAGTCTAGCATCTACTGTGATATCTAATTTATCACAGGCAAAAACAATGGTAGAGTTGATGACTACTCTAGCAAATTTGTACGAAAAACCCTCAACTTCTAATAAGGTATATCTTATGAAGCAGCTATTTAATTTGCATATGCAGGAAGGTGGATTTGTATCTAATCACCTGAATGATTTCCATGGTATTGAAAATCAATTAAGTTTAGTCAAAATTGTATTTGATGATGAAATAAAAGCTCTTTTAATATTATGTTCTTTGCCTGAAAGCTGGCATAGCTTAGTAATGGCAGTTAGCAATACTACATCTGCATCAAATATTTTAAAAGTAGAGGATGTTGTTAGTGTTATCTTGAATGAGGAAATTTGCAGGAAAAGCATAGAAGAGAAATCTGGGAATGCTTTAAGTTTTGAGAGCAGGGGAAGGAAAAAAGAGAAGAGTAAGAAAGGGAGATCAAGATCCAAGTCTAAGGGGAGAGGTAGATCTAAATCCAAAAATGGCAGAAGGCCACAATGCTGAAATTGTGGAAAGATGGGGCACATAAGCAGAGATTGCTGGTCAAAGCCTAAGGAGGACAATCAGCACGAAGGAAAAGAAGAAGCAAAGGTTGCAGGTATTGCACAAGATGCTTTAATATTCTCTTTGCATAATAATATAGAATCTTGGGTGTTAGATTCTGGTGCATCTTTTCATGCTACCCCTAATAGGGAATATTGTTGTGACTATATCCATGGAGATTTTAGAATAGTATATCTAGGGGATGATGAACCCTGTAAAATTATTGGCAAAGGTAAAGTGCAGCTGAAAATGCAGAATGGCAACACATGGGTGTTGAGAGAAGTTATGCATGTTCCTAGCTTGAAGAGAAATTTGATTTTTGCAGGAAAGTTAGGGGATGAGGGTTGTACAGTAACTCTCACAGTAGAATCTTGGAAGGTGACCAAGGGTGCACTTGTTATGGCTAGAGGTAAGAAAGTAGGTACTCTCTATTTGTGTAATTGTGTTACTAACAGTTCTCCTTCTGTATTATCTACTTCAGATGTGGATGCAAAATTGTGGCACTCAAGGCTTGGCCACATGAGCGAGAAGGGGATTTCAATTCTTAAGTCTAAAGGTAAGCTTTCAGATTTGAAAAGTATGGATCTAGAATTTCGTGAGCACTGTGTATTTGGAAAACAAAAAAGGGTTAGTTTTCTCAAGACTGGGTCTACAAAGAAGAAGCATAAGTTGCAGCTTGTTCACACAGACGTGTGGGGACCGGCTCAGGTAGCTTCTATTGGAGGATCACAGTACTATGTTTCATTCATAGATGATGCTACAAGAAAGGTATGGATCTACTGTATTAAGAAGAAATCTGATGTATTTGAGACTTTTAAGATTTGGAAAGCTATGGTTGAGAATGAAACAGGCAAAAGATTAAATGCCTGAGATCTGACAATGGTGGAGAGTTCTGTAGTTATAAGTTCAACTGGTATTGTTACATGCATGGAATCCGTAGGCAAAGGATGGTTCCAAGGACACCTCAGTAGAATGGAATTGCTGAAAGGATGAACAGAACAATCATGGAGCGTGCAAGATGTATGAGATTGCATGCTGGTTTGCCCTTAGAGTTTTGGGCAAAAGTTGTTAACACTGCAGTGTACCTGATTAATAGAGGACCCTCTACAGCTCTGGATGGTGGAATTCTATAAGAGGCTTGGACAGGTAAAAAGGTAGAACTCTCTTTTCTCAAAGTTTTTGGTTGTGAAGCCTTTGTGCACGTAGATAAGGAAAATAGAAAGAAGCTCGATGCTAAGTCTATGAGGTGCACATTTATTGGCTATGGCTTAGATGATTTTGGTTTCATATTTTGGAATCTAGGAACTAACAAGATAATTAGGAGCCGTGATGTTGTTTTCAATGAAAAAGTGATGTATAGTGATCAGCTAAAAAAGCTGAATCAATCTGGGTAGAGCAATAGTGAATTGGATGAGGTGACGGTCCAAAATGAGCTCGCAAGAAAAAGAAATAATCACTTGTAGGAAAACACAGAGACCAACATCGGCAAGATAGGAACCAATGTCGGCAGAACAGAAACCGATGTCGGTCATACAGAGACCGATGTCGGTAGGACAGGCACTAACATCGGTCAGGCAGAACTGGCGTCAGCCAATAACAGGTCTGGAGGTGACCGAGGTCGGTCACTGTCAGAGAATTTGGGTGGACAGCATGTTGTGAACGAGCCTCAGACACCCATCAGGAGGTTTGAAAGGGTAAGTAAGCCTCTAATTAGATATTCTCCTTCATTATTCTATTTATTGCTAACTAATGGTGGAGAACCAGAGAGTTTTGAAGAAGCAATATAGGTGGAGTCCAAGAGTCAGTGAAAGCGTGGCATGGTTGAGGAGATGGAGTCCTTAAGAGAGAACCAAACATGGGATTTGGTTGAATTGCCAGCTGGTAAGAGGACACTGAAGAATAGATGGACCTACAAGTTAAAATAAGGTGAGAATGGACAGATTAGATATAAGGCCAGATTGGTAGTGAAAGGATTTGCACAAAAGCTAGGTATTGATTTTGGTGAGATTTTTTCTCTTGTTGTTAAAATGACTTCTATATGGATTGTACTGTCTTTGGTTGCTCTTGAGGATTTGTATCTTGAGTAGCTAGATGTTAAGACATCGTTTCTTCATGGAGATTTGGATGAGGAAATTTATATGGAACAGTCGAAAGGATTTGAGGTCAAAGGTAAGGAGAAGTTAGTGTGCAAATTGAAGAAAAGCTTGTATGGCCTCAAGCAAGCTCCTAGACAGTGGTATTTGAAATTTGACAGGTTTATGATCGAGCATGGCTATAGTAGGTGTCAATCTGACCATTGTGTGTATTTTAAGAGATTGGATAATAGTAGATATATTATTCTATTGTTGTATGTAGATGATATGCTGGTTGTAGGATCACACATGTAGGATATCTCTAAGCTTAAGATGAAATTAGCTCAAACGTTTGCTATGAAGGATTTGGGAGCAGCAAAGAAAATCCTTGGCATGAGCATTAAGAGAGACAGGAAAAATCACAAGTTGATATTGTCTCAAGAGGATTATGTGGACAAGGTGTTGAAACGGTTCAATATACAGGATGTTAAACTGGTAAGCACTCCTTTGGCTAGACATTTTAAGTTGAGTAAAGAACAATGTCCTAATTCACATGATGAGGTAGAGTACATGAGTAAGGTTTCATATTCTTCCACAGTAGGGAGTTTGATGTATACAATGGTGTGTACTAGATCGGATATTGCCCAAGTAGTGGGAGTTGTAAGTAAGTATATGGCCAATCCAGGTAAGGAACATTGGAAAGCAGTTCAGTGGATCCTTAGATATCTGAGAGGAACTAGCAGTAGGCACTTGTGCTATGGAGGTTTAGATACTTCTCTACATGGTTATGTAGATTCAGATATGGCAGGTGATTTGGATGTTAGGAGGAGCACTACAGGTTATGTTTTCACTGTAGGTGGAACGGCGGTTAGCTGGATATCTAAGTTGCAGAAGGTTGTTGCCTTGTCAACTACAGAAGCAGAGTATATTGCAGCCACAGAAGCTAGAAAAGAGATGATATGGATGACACGGTTCATGGAAGATCTTGGAAGGGAGCATGGGAGTTGCAGATTATACAATGATAGTCAGAGTGCAATCCATTTGGCTAAGAATTCAGCTTTTCATTCAAGAACAAAGCACATACAGCTAAGGTACCATTTCATACGACAGGTACTGGAAGATGGTGATTTGAAGCTGGAGAAGATCCATATAGATAGGAATCCTGCTGATATGTTAACCAAGCCAGTTACAAAGGAGAAGTTGAATCTTCATTCAACTTCTGTTGGTCTTCATGATTGAGTTGAAGATGGAGGAGCTAGAAGATGTTGCTGTGTAAGTACTGGTGTAGCTATTTATCTCCAAGTGGGAGATTGTTAAGGTGTGGAGCCTAAAAGCTTCACATATGAGTGCATTACCAAAGTTGCAAGTTTACACAGTCACCGACATCGGTCAGGAGTGACCAACGTCGGTCTGGTGCAATTAAAGAGACGCCGATGTTAGCAGATGATCAGCCGACGTCAGTCATAGGCAAGCAGGCTAGAACTAGCATCGGTTACCTGTGCATCCAGAATGTTATTTCCAAGGACAAAAGTGAGTGTTTGCATGATGAGTTTAAGTCTTAGTCTTAAGTTCGCATTTCTATTATTAGTAAGATTATTTTTAGAGCCCTTGTTCAAGAGGCTTAACTGTTGGTTGTAAGTGCATGCTCAAGTTTCCTAATTCTATATGTAGAATTAGATCTTCTTAGCTTAGTGTGATTATTGTAGTAGTTCATTGTATGTGAATGTTGAAGAACAGTACAGAGTTGTATCAATCTAGGTTATTGGAGTTGATTGTACTTGAGAGAGAGAGCTCTTAAGGGATAGAGATCTAGAGAGAGATCTTGTGCATCTGAGAGAGGTGTGGAAGAAAGAAGTTTCTTCAATTGTATTCCTTTTGTAAAGAGTTTAATACAAGTTTTTAGGGTGGTTTCTTGTATCTCTTGTTCTTTGCTATTATCTGATTCTAGTTACTTATCTATCTGATTTAATTTTGCGGTTTATTGCTTTCATAAGTGTAATCTATTGTTGGTTGATCCCCGACAAAACCCAATAAGAATAAGAATGATTTAAAAATGATATTTAATGCAACTTTAGAGCCACCTCCTCACTTGGTTTTATTGGCTCCCACAAAGAGACCTTTCATGACTCTTCCTTAGTCTCTAGCATAGGTTTTATAGTAGCTCTTGGAATGTAATGTCATATCTCTCCCTTCCATAAAAGAGGTTGATATGACTAGGCCTCTTCTAAATAATTATGATTTCAATGCATTATGTGACTATCATAGGGCACTAGGTCATACTACAAATAGATGCATTAGCTTATGATGCAAGATACAAGATTTGATAAAAGATAATATAATTGATCTTAGAACTCCTATAGAGGTTCTTAGACCACAACAAATAGAAGCAAAATCATTGAAAATGTTTTTAGATTCATTTCCAAAACATATAGCTAATGAGATATTAGACACTTTGGGTGTTCACTATACTTATCAAGAACATCCACCACCAACATCCTACCATACTCAAATTATGGACAAACACCCTCTAAATAATATCATTGGGGTGTATCAAACTACATTCCCATATAGACCTCTTATCACTTTTTTAGAGAAGGAGATATATGATGATGACATAGTTTCCTATGCACTCTTTGTAAGAGCCTACATTGATCGTCATCCTATTCATATTTTCATGGTTGATAATGGGTCAAGTGTTAACATGTGTACTATCACACTTCTATAAAACTTGGGTTATTCATAACATAACATTTTTTAGACAGATACAGTTATTCATGGTTTTAGTGGCCATGTATAGAACTCCATCAGGGAGATAATATTACCATTTTAAGTTGGGCCAACACACATGGCCAATAGATTCATAGTTGTACCTAGTGTTGACACATTTAATATGTTACTAGGTAGGCCTTGGATACAACATATTTGAGGCATTCCATCCATCATACATAGATATATCAAATATATACATGTTAAATAGGTGATTATAGTTGAAGGCCTTCCATATGAGTATCCTTTACCTATTCCACAACTAGTCATATAGCAGACACTAGTTCCCATTCAGCACACAAAGTCTATTAACACACATATGATATAATTTAATCCACTAGTGTAGGTGAGATATAATCCTACAATAATACCATGTATGCATACTGTCCCACAGAGACCTTTATTAGAGAGACCCTTGCATCAGAGACATGTTATGGATTCTAGAGGGACTCTCTCTTCACCACCACACAGATCAGTGTTATATCATAAAAAAATGACTCTAATTATAACTTATTCTAATAGGTGGGTCACTAATAACCCTAAATTTCATATGCTAGTTCATTCGACTTCACATATTTAGAACACCATAGTTCACAAGCTAATTAAGTCAGCTTCTCAAATTCATAACCCTTCTCTATAGGCAATTTCAGTCACAGATCACTTAGTGCATATAATTATCATATCCTAGATACCTAATCACATAGCATTCATGATCACTAGCCCTATATTAGATACAAGACACATTTATTGTGAGTCTCTTACAAGACTCATCGATTATTAGTATCTCTCCTCTTACCTTACTCTTTGTATATAGTTTATTTTTCATGATTGCTTGTACATAGATTATATACTCAAAAACTACAAAAACATTTTAATATGTTTAAAATACAAAAATATTCACATATTGCTTAGAAAATAAAAATTAAATTTTTTGACATAACCATGTTTACATTCTTTATACTTGTCAGGTACTACATATGCTAGCTATCTTAGTATAGTTATTTTTATCATACATACATGTTTCACTTATTTTTGTCAAGTGTTCATGGATTCTTATAGGACTCAAGTCTAGCACAAAGATCTAGATTAATTACTATATACCTATTAGGGGCACATGCATAGACTCATCATTGATATATTTACCTATTAGGGGCATCATACTACACAAATTCTAGTTTACCAGGTTACATCTTTCTATACTCTATATCATATATTTAGAATTTTTTATACCTTTATATTGATCATCACACACTACTCAAAGTTTTTTCCAACTACTACTACTACTACTACTACTATAGACTCGATTTATGTACATCTTATCTCTTATACATATGTGTGCCATATGTTCATGCATACTTTCATTTATATGTTTCCTAGTTTATACTTGGTTGTGTCTCTTTGCTTCTACATATATTTGAGGGTATTTGGCTATGAAATTATTCTATGGCTTTATTCCACTTCCTTTCATTGTATGTATGCTCTGTACATGTGCCCATGTCCTTATGTGTGCCTTATTTATTTTATATACATGCATTTAAACATGTTAGTCCATGTGGCTTGAATCCAACTTGATCATTATTTACATATGTTGACATTTAAACATGTCCTTGTATGTATTGATTTCTTATATTTAGTGATATGTTCCCATGTCCCTTATATTGTGGCCCCTTGTCCTACTTTGTGTGTCTCATGTGTGTTGCATGTATGATTTCATGTATGTGTCATGGCCATGATACTTGTCTCTTGATTGTTACACTTAAACATAGTTTTAAATGCCATGAGTGCTCTTATGCATCTCCCCTTCCTCCTTATGTGTGTTGATGGACATCATGCCCCATCCCCTAGGTAGTTACATAGATTATTCTCAGATTACACAATTTATACACATGCTTACATTTTTATATTTTTTTTAAAAACCTTGTGAATTTTAGATCTAACATACATCATACATTGCCAACTTATTTTCAGATTATATTAGATTATGATGTCATGTATACACATTACATTGGTTTATTACAAAAATATCATACATGTTTTTGGCCTACCACACATAATGTAGAGATTTTATTTTGAGCACCGTTATTGCACAAGTACAACTTCCCTCAGAAGAGGGGGAATTCACATTGGTTTGTCATAGATATCAAGTTATTTGGGTGCATTTAGAATACATTTTTCAACAAGTATACATAAAATTACATAGCCCATAATTAGTAAAACATAGTGGAAAAGAGTCAGACATAGATTAGTTTTAGTTTGCATTAAAAAACATAAAAGGACATTAGCATTGAAATTAGGACACCAAAATGGTGTGCTCCTATCCAAGGTATAGTGTTATTGTCCAATATCCCAAAAATAGGGAAATCCATATTTGATAGAATTACATAATAGTTACAATCCAAATTTGCATAGTTTCAATCATAGGTTATTAAATTTGATCAATTTATGCTTAGTTTTGCATAGAATCATACCAAGTTTACTAATATTTGTTGCATCAATCCAAATTTATATACATAGATGTCAGAATTAGGGGCATGTGTATGACACTTTATTTCCACATGACCAATTTTTCACTAGTTCATCTCATATGGAATGGAAAACTCCATGTCATTGTATACATTATATACTTCAAACACCATTTTCACTAGGTACCACACTATATTGATGCCTTATTCCATTTTTAGTAGTTGGCATTTCTACATAGTCCCTGAGCTACATTCTTGAGTGACTGAGAGGCACCTTGGTCATTTTTCATTTCAAAGTTACTAAATGGTTATAGGGTCATCCTACATAGTTAGAGTTACATTTCATAGTTTTAGTTATAAATGCATATACTACACATGGGTAGGTAATGATGGATTCATAGGTTACTTGAGTTCTTGAGCCATCTACATAGGAAGATTAGACAATCCATTAATCCAATCTAAGTTATTCATAGTGTACAGTCCACTAAGTAGGGGTAGGAAATAATGGAGTTAAAATTGGATTGAGTTATTGAGCCACACACATATGGGGATTGATAAAACCATTAGCTCGATCCATGTTATGCACTAATTTTATCACTATTTACATGCATACACATAGGATGTCACCAATTTTTTGCATTGGTTTATGTACCTAGTGAGGTGTATTCATTCCTTTCCTCTCTCTCTTATCTGTTTACTTAGTTTTATCTTTTATTTTGATATCTCTTTAGTAAGTATTGATTCATCCATGTTTCATTTTTAGAATATGCAATGGATCATGCTTCGCACACTCTAACCCATATTCACAGGCTTCACCTCACAAGTAAGTCTAGGTATGCTTATTTTTCCTTTTATCTTAGTCGTTTCACCTTACTAAATTATTATAATAAAGGGGGTGAAATTTAGTCATATAAAATGTCACTTGAGTGTAATGATTGTTACTTAATACCACCTATCCCCATCCTATCCCTAGACCTATCTTAGGGCCTCTTTCGACACTTATCCAACTTTCATGTGAATCTTACACATCACTAGACATCTCAAAATTAGTCCCACACCTTCCCCTAGGAATATAAGCCCTAAATGCCTCAAGTTATGCCACCTAGACACTAGTGTTGTACTTTGGACACTAGCACCATGCACTAGTGTCCCACTTTCAATACTAATGTACCTTGCTTAATTTTAACCCCAATGGATATCTTTTCAATTCCTAAGACACCTAAGGTCAGCCTAGACCTATTTAAAACCCCATAAAAACACCAAATCAGTATAAATACATGGATTTTATCCCTTTATCCATTGGATGTAAATAAGATGCAAAATACACAAACAAGCTTAGAACAAGTTATGCACAATCAAGGTTATTGATTCTTATTCTACCCTACTAAAAACATTCATCTACAGCCATTCAAATCTCAGAATACATAGAGTTTTATTGTCAAGCCTCATTTAAAACACTTAAGTTGATACTCATAATAAAATTCACTTACACTTGCACCTGCACCAAATACTTAGGCAAGAGAAATACATCAGATTTGATCCCTCATCAGAGTATTAGTATGTAGGAAACTCTCAACATAGTGTGGTGTTGAGGATGTCCAACCTACATAGATAACATCACACTTTATCTACTTTTTCCACTCAAATACCCTAATAACATGGAGTTCTAGGGTTTACTCCTAAATCAGCTCAAAATAGTGTGTAGACAATGAATAAAATCCCATCCACATAGGTATAAGCAGGTCAGACTCAATAAAAGGTACAACCAAAAGATCAGACAACTTTTACACAAATGATATTAGCACTAAAAGTAGGACACTAACACCCAAGCACTACTATATAAGGTACAACACTATTGTCTAGGAAGGTTTATGACACCTTGACCCTATTTTTGACACTTAGATCTTCTTCCACACTAGTTTTCATCCTTCAGATCATTATCTCAATCAGATATATTTGTGTCATTTGTTACTATTTTTAGAAATGTTAGATTAGGTAAATTCTTTCACAAATTAATGGCTATATTTATTTCATATCTCTCCCTTGATTTATTTTACTCATACCCTTCAACAACCTAGGGCCTAAACTCCATAAACCCATAAAATTTAAATCATATACCACCAATTTCCTAGCCAAAACTTTTGTTGGTAATGCATTTAAATGGTGCATTCAACTTCCTATACATTCCATTACACAACTAGAGGATTTAGTCAATTCTGTATTAAATTAATTCTAACATAATGACCTTCCTAAAAATTACCTTAGACATTTCATTAATGCCAAATAACTTCTTAACAAATCTTTTCACACTTTCATCAAAATGTGGAAGTCTTTAACTCACAAAGTGGACCATAACATGAATGATGATAATCTTTTAAAACTATTTACCACTTCTCTTAAATATCCTCTTTAATACAAAGTTTGGATGTTTTCCCCTCAAACTTTAGAAGAAGCCTTAGACCAAGCAAAAATATAAGACTTTCTTATGACTCAATTTGAATCACCTCAAGAAACTACTAAGGAGCTTTTACAATCATATTCTCATTAAATTGATTCATTTAATCCTCCCCAACATCAAACTAGAGCATCTAATATAACCAATTTCAACCCAACCCAACCTCTTTTGAGTGTAGAACAACTTAAGAATAAATTTTCACCCTCTAAACCCATGAAATTTTATCCTTCCAAACTTCCTCCAAAATGGTACAATCCTAATAAGTTGTGTTGGTAGCATATGATGATATGTCATTATAATGAGGCTTGTCATGATCTTCACCAATTTCTTATTGCTTCTTTGTTTGTTCCACATTTCAATCATGATACTTTAACAAAAAAAAATTATCAATACTATATTCAAGCCTCTCAAAATCCAATCTAAATAACCATAGTCACATCAACATCACCTACCTAATGATCAACAACAATTACCCCATACCTCCACCCCATCCACTAATTTTGTCCAAACCAAAATTGATCCTTCTTCCTACACTAATAAGGAAAGGATAGATAATATTAACAACTTCAAACATGTGGTTGCATCAGTCACACTTCAACCTCTTAGGTCACATGAACCAAAGGAGCACCTAGTTCAAATGCCTACCCCAAAGCGCATCATACATGGGCCTCTTTTATCTTATATACCTATTCATACTTATCCTACAAATCTTATTTCAATTTCAACATCCTCCAAATCCAACATACCAACGCATTTACTTGTCTCTAAATGAACCTACCAACCAAATGCAATTCATTCTAATAGCTTAGTTTCACCTCATTTCATATCACATGTTGGGAAATCTTGTGATTCCCATCCACATATCACTTCATACTTTGGGTCATCTTGTGATGCCCATCCCTACATCAAATTACCCTTTGTGGCATCCTATGATGCCCAAAATTATTCTAAATTTCATATAACAAACAAATTCAACTTCAATAAACCTTCTGATACATATAGGCTTATATTTCACATGCTCACCTTTAATATAGACATTAACATAGATTTTGTTTGTTATGTGTGTCTTATGTTTTTTTATTTTTGTGCACTTTATTTAAATTATTTTAATCTTAATTACACCATTTTTTATTTTGGGTTCTTTTTTTTTATTTCACTTTATATTTTTTGAGTTACATTGTAATACCTTATATAGGACCAGGTCTTCCTCACAAACACACTTTACTAGCACCATTATCTCTTTTAGGTTCTTTGGTTTTATTTCACATTGTGTTTGACCTTTTTTTCAACTTTAGTTCTTAGATATATGTTTCGTTATTATCATTTATTGTCTTTTTATGTCATTCTTTGCCTTAGTAGATTTATGATTATTTCACCATTATTTACTTTCCCCCTATTTTTGGATGACTACTACTTTCATTGGTGCTTATGCTAGATCTTTTGTAAGTTAGTATAATTTATTGACATGATTATCATACACATTGTCCCATATCCTTTAGAGCACTAATTTAGCTCCTTGTAATTAGCTATGATCATATTCATTATTTGATCGCTTATTACATTGGTAGATCTTTCATGATCCCCATATGTCCCTTAATTCCTTTCATTTGAGGCACACATAGGTCAATTTTGAGATTGCACACTTTCTTGTGGGCAATTCTAGGAATCTTTAGACACCTTGGTCTTTAGGTCCTTTTCTCTAGTTACCAAGTGTAATCTCTAATGTGTTAGTCACCTATTTCACTCATGATTGGTTCTCTAAATCTATATGGATGAGTAATCGAAAATTATAAAAGATTTAAAATCCAAATCATAAAAGAAACAAAAGGCAATGGCAAATATTTTTTAAAAAAAATAATCTTAAAAGTTAGATCACACTAAAAGACATTATCTTTATTTGGCACATTTATTATCTTAGTCAAAGATTAAAATCCATACTTGGACTCATGATAGATCTGAGGTCCATTGAGGTGTAGTAGGCTAGTAGACCAGGGTAGGATGTCTCATTGTATCATATACTATCTAGTTCCACCTACTTTCTCATGTAAGTACCCAATCTTCATAGTATACCGATGGATTTATAAGGGATCCTGAGGGATGGGGAACACATTGTGTAAAGGTAGTTAAATTTTTATTTTCATGCATATAGCCTTAATGTAATGATTTATGTGCTTCACTTTTTAGTCCAAACTTTGTGTTCATTAGTTAGAGTGTCCTAAGTCCTTGTTATCAATAGTTATTAGCCTTTCTCACTTGTCTAGTGTGCCTCATTCTTGCTAAGGGTGTTCACATCACCCATATAGTGCCTCACATTCTTTATTTACATCACATTATTCTCACTATCCCCTTGTTGGATATTACTTTTAGTTGATCACATCCTTGATCACATTTTCCTTATTGCACCTCTTGGTTTATAGTTTGTGAGTTGCATTGTAAGATATCAGATAAGACTAGGCCTTCCTCACAAATATCCCTTAACCATATATTTTCCACACCATCTAATTTTCATTATACTCATGTCATTAATTAATTTTTAATTCTTACATTATGTTTTATAACAAGCACTAAGTTTGAATTGTCATCCTTTTAGATCTTTTGATTTTCATATATTCGTCATGCTCTTGTTTGATTTTTGTGTACTTCACTTATCTTACATAGGACATTTTACATACATTATTTTATTTATGTATGAATTGATATGCTTGTTCTATATCTTGACTTTCATTTTCAATCATTTATACTTTATTTATGTTTGATTTGATATGCTTATCTTACATGAGGTTACCTTTCACTTACTTGCATATCTTTGTTAGAGTTTTCTTGCATGATATTTCATTTTATTACAATGTTTTACATGTTTCCCAACATTATTTAGTATGTTTACATCCCTTTTTTTCATTTCATGATTTGCATGCTTCCCAACATGATTTGGTATGTTTTACATTCATTTTTATCATTTCATGTTTTACATGCTTCCTAACATGATTTAGTATGTTTGACATTCCTTTTTATCATTTCATGTTTTACATGATTTAGTATGTCATACATTGTTTTTTATTAGTTTATGTTATACATGCTTTCCAACATGATTTAGGATATCATAAATTCATTTTCCATCATTTTATCATTTACATTCTTCGTATTTTAGTTCTAACCTAGCCTCAATAATCCTAATTTGCCAAATTTTATAAGTATTTTAATAAATTTTTAGAATTATTCATTGTTACTTTGACTATCCTATGTACACATGTATTGATTCTATTATTAGTCTTGTATCCCTAGGGTTTTTCAAATGTAGGTATTGCACCCTCCACAATCAAGACTAGGATATTTTCATGTAGTCATTTAGCAAAAAGTTAAGTCAAGGTATGCATATGGTAATTTTAATTATTTTCATTTTATTTAAGCATTAATGTTAGTATTTAATTTTTATTTATCTCAATTATGTGTGTTGTTATGTTCTTTCTCAAAGCACCATCCCATGTTACACTTATATGACATGTGATGAGCTTTTATTGGGGTATATGTATACACATAATATTTTTAAATTTTATCAATTACTAATGTTTTCTCTCTTGTAGGAACCCATTGAGTATTTATCTCTCTGAGTGCATGCCTTAAAGGGTGTACCAAGAAAGGGGTGGGTAGAACTTGGGTGCTTTGCAATATTGTCATTCCCTATAGCACCACCTAAAAGTAATACAAGTCCCTCATATATGTTTACCTAAGCTTTGACACCTCACTCACACTTTTCTCTAAGTAACTCATCACCCTAAATAGCCCCAACCTAAGCAAAACCCCTTTTTTCCATCTACTAAATGTAGTCGATTAGGATGACCTAGTTCTAAGAGTAGAGAATGTTATGGGACTGAGTGAACCTAAGTTGACTTAGTTTAAGGCCTAATGGCTAGATTTCCCTCATAATAAGGTCAATTGGCTTAACTACATCGAATAAAATTTCAAGAGGGATTAGGATCAATTTAGATCTATATGTACCCCCTTTCACTTCATTTCCAAGAGAGAAACATTTTTTTGCTCTTCTTTATAGACTATATTTCTGACATTCTACTTGATGAGTCATTGCTTAATTTTTCATATTTGGAGGAGAAATTTTAACTTATGAAAGCTTGAAATTCATTAGGAGGTCCTTGGCTAGACTATAGTCCATTTTCCATCCTTAATTTCTTTAATAATACACAACAACTCTTGCAAAACACCATTCACGAAGGTAGAGGTTAAGGCTTGATGGGTTCATCTTCAAGGTAAGTATTCCTAACTCTTACTCCTTTATTTTGGTAGATAGTTTTGTATAACTAATGGTTAATGAATATTTATATCTCCTTTCTTAAGATTACCTCTACATTGACTTGAATGGAGTTTTAATTTACATGCTTATTATTTATGTTTATCCCCCATTTGTGCCACAAGCTTTATTGATCACTAGATTAGATTCACTTATTATTGCATTATAGGCCTAACTAGGGTTATTATGTGGTTTTTCTTTACTAGAGGTGTTGTAACCCTCTCTATAAATATCATATGATAAGATGTCCCTTAAGTAGGTTTTGCAGATCCATATTGGTCATGACCTTGATTATCTAAGTATATGTAATCAGTATAGCTAGTTGATTTATCTTCTCTGAGTTAGGATAGATTTATAGATCAGCTTCACTTTTGCTTACATATGGAATGCAATATGGTATAAATGCATATTATACCTTTGTAATAATTCTATCCTCAAAAATAAAATCCTTCAGTAACTTCATGCATATCCACTAGGAGGTCACTTAGAATTTTTGAAAATAAATCATAGAATCAAACAATATTTTTTTGGGAAGGACTCAAGGGGGATGTCCAGAAATATGTGGTTGAATGCATGGTATGTCAATAAAACAAAGGTGAAACCATTAAGACTCCAGGTCTTTTGTAACCTTTATCCATCCCTAACCAACATTGGGAGGAGGTTTTCATGGACTTATTACTAGGTTACGACAGTTTGAGGGTAAAAATTCCATCATGATAGTTGTGTATTAACTCACCAAGTATGCACATTTTTGTTCCTTATCACAACCATTTGTTTCTAGTATAGTATCTTCTACTTTTCTCAATACAATTCAAAAATTTCATGGTACTCCAAAGATCATTATAAGTGACCTAGATCCATATTTACTTATAATTTTTAAACTAAATTATTTTCATGTTTGGGCACCGAATTGACTCATATATCATCCTATAATCCTCAATATGATGGACAAATAGAGGTAGTCAACAAATTTCAAGAAGGATATTTTCATTATTTTGTTTCCAACAAATAGGACAAATGGGTTCATTGGATACAACTTGTTAAATGGTGGTATAACACTTCTTTTTATCCTTATTCTAAAATGTCTCCCTTCATGGCATTGTTTGGGTATCAACCCCCATCCATCACTACCTCCTTGATGGTGCATCCCAAGGTTTGAGTTATTGAGGAATACATTCACCATAAACAAGAGGTAATGGTGAGTTTGTGAGAGAATTTAGAAATGATACAACTTAAAATTAATCAACGAGCAGATCAACACCATAGTGAGAGCTAATTTGACATAGGTGATTGGGTCTTGGTGCATTTGTAGCCATATAAGTAGATGTCTCTAAAAAAAAAAAAAAATGATAACAAGTTGTCACCTAAGTATTATGGCCCTTATCAAATATTTCATAAAATTGGTAGTGTGGCTTACAAACTAGAATTTCCCCCATCTACTTTCATACATCTAATTTTTCATGTATCTTTTTTGAAGAAGGTAATTAGACACAAAGTTTCCATTCAAACTAATTTACTAGAATTAGATGAAGAAGGTTGAATCATAATAGAGTATAATGAAATTACTAATATGATTTTACAATAATAGAATTATATATCACAACATTAAGAATAGAATAAGAAGACTGCAATAATAATTAGTAAAAGAGAAAAATACTTGAATATTATGATCGAGCCTCTTCAAGGTGGAAACCTCCATAATAATGCAATAAAAAAATTGTAATATGATGATAAAAGACTAACCACTAACTCATATATATATTCTACTTAGCAATGGTTGTTTTATAGGCTGACCATACTAAGAACATCAAGAAATGCAACAAGATAATATGAAGTTGTGTAAGCCACAAGTCAGCCACACATATCCCTAGATTCACTATAGGTTAAAGGCATAGCATACCCTTCCCCTTCAAAACATTGTTTCCCTCAACATTGAATCAAACCAAGATTTTTTTTACATGAAAACTTCATCCTCCCATGTTTCATCTTCAGAATGCAGGTTCTTCCATTTAATCAAATACTCCTTAATGGCTCTGGTTTGTAGTTAATTATTATACATGTGAAGGATCTCTTAAGGATCCTAATGACTCAACCTTCTTCATCTAACTTAGGTAACTCAATTTGAATGGAAACTCTATGTCTAATTACTTTTGGTAGTCAAGATACATGGAATACTATGTGTATGTAATTTTATGGGGGTAATTCCATTTTATAAGCCAAACTACCAATTTTATTCAATATCTGATAAGGGTCATAATAATCAAGTGATAGCTTTTTATCATTTTTTTTTATTTAGAGACATCTACTTATATTTATATAAATATACAAATACCTAATCACCTATGTCAAAATTCCACTCACTATGGTGTTGGTATGCTTGTTGCTTCATTTTATTTTATGCCATTGATAAATTATCTGACAAATTGACTAGTACCTCTTATTAATGGTGAATGTGTTCCTCAACAGCTCAAACCTTAGGATGGACTATCAAAGCTAAATTTATGGATGGATGGTGATACCCATACAATGCCACAAAGGGAGACATCTTAGAAGAAGTGTGAAAATAAGTGTTATACCACCATTCATTAAGTGGTAGCCAATGAACCCATTTGTCCTATTTGTTAAAAGTAAAAAATGAAGATAACCTTTTAGACATTTCTTGACTACCTTGATTTTCCCATTAGATTGAGGATGATAGGACAAGTTATGAGAGAACTAAGTGCACAAACATGAAAATACTTTAGTCCAAAAATTACTAATAAATATGGGGTCTTGATCACTTACAATGATATTTGGAGTACAATGCAATTTTTGAACTATATTTAGAAAAGCAAAAGTTACAATACTGACAACAAATGGTTGTGATAAAGAACAAAAATTAGTATACTTAGTGAGTCGATCCACAACTACCATGATAACATTTTTACCTTTAAACCATGGTAACTCTATAATGAAATCCATGGAAACATGTTCCTAATGTTAGCTAGGGATGGATAAAGGTTGCAAAAGACCTGGGGTCTTAATGGTTTCACCTTTGTTTTGTTGACATACCATGCATTCAGATACATATTTTTGGGCATCTCCTTTAAGTCCTTCCTAAAATAAATCTTGCTTGATTCTATGGTATGTTTTCAAAAATTTAGAGTGACCTCCAAGTGGAGAGGCATGAAGTTTCTAAAGAATTTTATGTTTAAGGAGAGATTGCTTACAAAGGTATAATCTATATTTATACCATAATGTGTTCCCCTTCCATGTAAATTATTTAGATTAGTCACAACCCTACTGAAGATTTTGAATCAAATCCTTGGTATCAATATCATTCTTCCATTCATATCTTTCTTCCTCTATCCAATCTATATTCCACATGGTCATGGTGAAGAACAATGCCTCAACTAATTCATCCCATTAGGAGAGGGAATTTTCCACCATATTATATTTTCCTTTCTTATACACTATTTAAAAATTATAGCCTAACATTTTAGTCACCCATTTCTATTGTTCTTAATATGATAATCATTATTCTAAAAAATATTTGAGGCTATCATGATCAGTCTTTACTTGAAAGTGATGACCCATCAAATAAGGTCTCTATTGTTTCACTACATGCAGAATAGACATCATCTCTTTCTCATAGATTGATTTGAGCCCATTTTTTCCATTTAGTTTGCAAATTTCAAATTTGAGTGGTCTACCTTCTTACATGAATACAACCCCCATGCCATATCCCAATGTGTCACACTTCACAATAAAAGTTTATAAAAAGTTAGGAGTAACTAAAATTGGAGTTGTGCACGTAGCCATTTTAAACTATTCAAATGCCTTGGTAGTTGAATCAGTCTAATAGAAGGAGTCTTTATTCAACAAAGAGTTAAGTGGGGTTGTAATTCTACCATAATTTTTAACAAACGTATGATAATAACCAATTAACTCTATAAATCCTCAGAGGTTCTTGGGGTCTTGGGAACCTGCCACTCCATCATCACTTGGATTTTCTTAGGATCAAATTTCAATCCTTCATGTGATATAATATGACCCAATTGCTCCACCTCTTAGACACCAAAATCACATTTGTAAAGTTTGGCATAAATTTGATGTTGTTCTAGAACTGAAAGTACTTATTACGAATGCTTCAAATGGTCTTCCCAATTTTTATTTTATATGAGGATATCATCAAAAAACAATAAAATTTATCAAAAATGGCCTAAAAATAGTATTCATCAATCTCTAAAATGTATGTTTTTTTAGGCCAAAAAATATGACCATAAATTCATAATGGCCTCCATGGGTTTTGAAAATTGTTTTAAGTATGTCCTATCATGGATGTGAATATGAGGATACCCAAAGTGAAGGTATAACTTGGTAAAATAAAAAACACCATGCAATTCATCTATAAAATCATTAATTAATAGAATATTAAACTTATCTTTGATGGTGTACTTGTTAAATTATCTATAGTTTGGGCATATCCTCAAACTATCATCCTTCTTTTGTACCATGACCACCAGCAAAAAATATTCTCTTTGATTGTGTCAAATGATTCCTATCTCCAACATCTCCTATACTATATTTTCAATTTAAATATTTTAGGAATAGGGATACTTATAGGGTTTGATGTTGGGTGGTGTACCTATTGGAATGAGCTTGATGACATGATCATGTGCTCGACTTAGAGGAAGTCCTTTTGGCATGTCACCAAAAATAATAAAATGGTCATCCAACATCCTTTGAAACTTAGGATGTGTTGACTCTTTGGTTGGATGAACTTATATGTAAAATAATCATGTCATAAATCCTTATGCATATTTTTTATAACCTTCATCATCTAGTGGGAACTAACCAGTTGTGGAGACTATCCCATAACCCATGCAATTCAAAGGTCTTGCCTTTTGAATGGAACTATTGACCAAAGTTTGACTTCATGTCAAAATTGATCACCCCTTATAGGTTAAAACTTCATAGAGGTGTCTAATGTTTTTCATGGTTTTGAAATGGTCTCTATTGGTTTTAGATAGTCTTATATGTGTCAGGATCTTGCTCCACCAATTAGAGCACATATGATTACTTCTTGTATTAGCAACTAAACACAGAATTTAACCAGAAGTAACAAGTAACTAGAAATATGAAACAACACAGGAATATGAGAGACAATACACAATTGTATTAATAATCACTCAGAAGAAAATACAATAAAGAAGATGCCACTTCTTCTTCCACCTCAAAGGCTCGCCACACCTCAAGACCTTCTTCCCTCTCTCTCTCGGTCCCAACAATCAACTCCAGTATAGAATTAATGTTCACCTCCACCAGTCAAAAACAACATTGCCAGTACACCAAGTACACAACCATACTCCAAGTAGATCTCCTGCTCTCTGTTGCTACCTACAAATCACTAGACCTTACTCACCATTGTAGATCTCCAAAAGAAGCCATGCACACCTGCTGACCAAGATCATACATATACGAAGAACCCTTCTGATTCTCCAAACCAGCACCCACACTTGGTATTGTGGCACTAGGAGGAACACACCATTGCTCTCCTCTCTCTGAAGGAGCTTATTTTCTCTCTTACTCTCTAGCAGTGGTTTACAATACAGCCCATGAGTCTATATATAGATCTCATGCTTACAATAATTAGACTATCTTAATTAAAATAATTAGATGCACAACTCAAGACTATAACTAGCCTTTAAAATGCAAACTAACAGTCCAAAAATAGACTCTTTGGAATCAACATGCAAACTGCATGTTCACGCACAGGCTGCCGACGTCGGCTCCTCCATGACCGATGTCAGCCGACTGGTAACCGATGTCGGTTACTTCTTCACTGCTATCTGACTGACGTCAGTTGATTAGACCAATGTTAGTTGCCCTGTAACTCATTCTGCAACTCTCTGCAACCTTTGTAACTTCTGTAACTTCTCCTATTTGCATCTTGGTGAAGCTTTTAGCTCCACAACCTAACAATATGGTCATATGTATCCTTATTTATCATTGTCCAAGTTATGGTCTTATGTTCACTTGTTTAATCCTATGGTTAAGTGTAAGGTCTTGTATAGTCAAACTTGGTTGAAGGTATAATATAGTCTAGGGTCATTAATAAAGGTTATTTGGATGTCATTTATATTATAATACCATGATCTAACCTTTATCTGGCTCCTTTTTGCAAAAATATCAATTTGGCCACCTTTTGGTCCATCTATAAGGGTTGGACATGCCACCCCAAGAATATAAAATTTTATAAAGATTCTAAATCCCATTGGTGTCAAAAAAAACTCAGATAAGGTTCAAGATTAGTCAGGGTTTAACAGAATCTACATTTCAAAGCTTTATCTTAGAAAAAAGACATTTTTTAAGCACTCGTATGGCCTTGTGAGTTTAGTTTTTAGCTTAAAATGGTTTATAAATGTCCCTTGGGCTCTCTTAGATAATTTTATAGCTTTGAACCAAGTTTTAGGTTGAACTAACACTCCAAACTACTTTTATCCTCCATTACTACCTTCACAAGCTTAGGAAGGCAAATTAGGATTGAATGGTATGAATTGGAGAGAGAGAGAGCGTTAAGAGCTAAAAATTTGTCCATTATTAGGGGTCAAATAAATATTTAAATTAGAGTAATTGTTTTTCATATTGATGGTATATTCTTTATGAACAATAGCTAAGAGTGATAGTTGGTCACTATGGCCTATTCATCCAAGAGGGGTCTGTTCTTACACCTATTTATATAGATAAAAAATCAATGGAGAGGAATGATTTTGAAGGTGGTTTTTAGAGATATTTTATCTAATTTTAATTGTGTTTTCATCATCCAACTAATTTATTTTAGTTATTTTCATTTGGAAGAAGAATGTCTTAATGTATAGGCTATTTCAGTGAGTTATGTTGCAAGTCTCTATTTTATCTTCATGGTAGTGATTCTCAGAGGTTTATAATGCTTCATTTTTCATGTAAACTCACTAAATTTCATGTATTCCATGTTATTTTTCCTAAGATGTGGTTTTAACTATCTTTTTTAAGTGTGCTTGCTCTTTGTAACATAGTTTATGTGTGAGCTATCTATTAGAGGTTTTATTGTCAATATTGGATCAAACAATAGTAATATATCATAGTGTGAAGTTCTTAAGATCACATTGCACATGTTTAAACGTGAGAATTCAAGATGGTAGTTTAATGTACCTTCAAAAGATATATTCACATTTGTTTCCTTTAATTGCATGCTATACAGACTATATGGATAGAGAAGAGATGCTCAAGAGTCATGGAGACGCCTAATTCATATCTTCATGTATTTAATGGTCTATAAAAATATCACTATTATCACCAAGTTTCTCAAATTGATAAGAATGCTCTAATTGTCTACTAACAGACCTCATGTAGAAGGTGACTACACCTTGTTGTTCCCAAAATCTGTCACTCATTTTTGGGACAACACATGAACTATTTTGGTCCTACAAGACCAAAATTCTCTCTTCCCTTCTCAAAAATTATTCTAAGCCTTAAAATTATTCATTATTTAAGTTCTTTTAGTTAAAGGAATAGTAGGTTCAATAGGTTAAATGTCTTCAATAGGCGAGCTCTCTCAAAGGAATGAGTTTCCAACACTTAGGCAATTTCAAGGTTGGTTCAACACCAAGGTTCAACCAGAAGGTTCATCGGCAAGCTTCAAACAAAGGAATGAACCATTGAACCATTGAACCTTGAACCAAAATGGTTCAATGGGTTCAAAGGTTCAATGACATCAGCAAGTTGAAAAGAGTTAAGTGCTTCGACAAAAGTTTGAAGTTTAACTGCTTCAGCAAGTTCAACGGCTTCAAAAGAATTATCGAAAAGAAATAAGATTGAACCATTGAACCTTGAACCAAAAAGGTTAAAAGGTTCAAAAGTTTAAAGGTTTAATGTGGTTCATTCAAAGTGGTTGGTTCAAATGGTCAATTGAATGAGTGGAACACAAGATTGAATTATTGAACCAAAGTTAGATCAATCGGTTGGTTCAATCGATCAGTTCAAAGGAGTGCCCCAAAGCCCAAAGGGCAAGTGCCCTTGCAAAGGGTAGTGAACAAAAGTGGACAAAGAGATATCTTTTGGAAATATTTTCCATAGCAAATTTTACAAGGCAAATCCTTCAAAGAAAATGTCTGAAGGAATTCCTTCGGACATTTTGTCTGAAGGAATGATCCAAAGCCCGATGGAAAGCGGCTAAGGCAAGGGAAGATTTCCTTCAGACAAAATGTCTAAAGGAATTGAAGAAGAAGACCACCCAAAGACTGCCCAAAGGACCCCGAAGGACCTTGAAGGGTAGGTACCCTTATGGGGAGCTCTCAGCGATTAGAAAATTGACTTTTCTCAAGGCCCGAAGGGACACCTTCCCTTCAAGAGGTTCCAAAGATATAAAGTCGAAGGAGTGATCAAAGGCCTACAGGATGATTTCTATGGACTCAATAGACCTATTTTTATGGACTCATTTCTACGAACTCTGCATACATATTTTTATGAACTCTACAGGCTTAGTTCTATGAACTAGTTTCTACAGACTTTGCAAGCTTGATTTCTACAGACTTTGCAGGTTGGTTTCTACAGACTCTGCAAGTTGATTTCTATGGACTTATTTCTATAGGCTCTTTCAAATATTGAGACTTAGAGAAAACAAAGGCTTCTAAGGAATGAGATGAACCATTGAACCTTGAGCCAAAATGGTTCACAGGTTTAACGGGTTCAACAGTCAAAGAAAGCTCTAAGCAAAGGAAAGAAGCAAAAGATTCTAGAGATCGATTCAAGGAGAAGGTTCAAGTGAATGAACTAAACAAGTGATGGAACCAAGGAGCTGAGAAGGCCACCTAAACTATTGAAATAGTGAACCAATTATGTCCTTGTAGACATCCAATTTAGGGTAATGAAATATTCATTGATTTTAAAATATGGCATAGAACTTGAAAATGAACTCAGCGACCAGCTGAAGGAGTCGAAGGAGCCATCAAAAAGGGAAAAGATATCCTGAGAGCTCAAATTGCAATAAGAAGGAGGGAAAGACTAAAAATATCTGCATATGAGTTATTTTTAGTAAGTGGAATAGTCCACCAAGTAGATATTTGAGCTTGCAAACATTAAAGGCATGGCCTATTTTTCTCCCTTGGAATAAAAGCGAGGGGACAGCCATGTACATATTTGGTAAAAGACCAAACAACCTAGGTTGAAGAGAAGATATTTAAGATGAATTGACACGCCATAATTAAGGCAGATGTCCTGTTCCAGCATGGCTCCCTGACAAAACTAAAAATGCATTCAAGGCATTAAATACAACATGGGTTGTTTAATGAAACAAAGTGCCAATACTTTCTTGGCTATTATATATAACAATCTCTTATTTTATGCTAGGGAGATCTCTCTGATATAGAATCAAAACTCTACCAAAATTGAAAGGTGATTATTGAGACTTTGAGCTCAGATTGTTTATCATATTTCTTTGTTTGAATGAAAAAGCAGGTTACTTTCAGACTTTGTGCTGTTATAGCTTGTGTCATTTAGGAAATTGTTTTTATGTTTTTTTATTGAATGCATTCTTGTCCATTTTAATGAAATAAGTAGAACTAGTGGAAGTAATCAGGAAGGTGTCTTGAAGCCAACTTTGGAGAGACTGTATGCTGCCACAATTGTCTTTAGTGTGTGTGTTTTTAGTTTATTTTTATGTAAAGGATCTTGGGATGACTTTGTGCCCTCATTATCCTTCATATTTCACTCTTGGGCAGTCGAGGTGGAGACTTTGTGCTACATCTCAGTCTGTTGGTTACTACCCCCCTTGTTACCAGTTACTTGTTACCTATCAAAAAGAACTCCAGCTATTTACTATAAGACCACTTCTGAAAGAAGAGAAGTGCCTTCAGTGTTTCCACCTGGATTTCTCCTTTGTTTTTGAACATCATCTTTGAAAAAAGAGAGATGCATGGTGTTGTCCTACCCCTAAGCATTATTTTTTACATATATATATAGTATATAGCTCCTCATAGTTATAAGGGAACCTCCCCTTGATGAGAGGAGAGATTTGTCCCCTTTTGATGTGGTAAACCTGCACATTTGGCTGACTAATGTCCCCATGATGTGGTTAAAACACCCTATTTTGCTCATCAATTAGTTGGCGATAAAATATTCACCAATAGTTTTTGGTGACTCCACTGGGGAATGATGAGTAGTTCCAGTCCTTTTCCAGTCCAATCAAATTGAAGCATTTCATATCTTAGGGGAATGACGTGAAGTAGGAAAGAACACTGATAGCTTTATGCCAACAATTTTTGGTGACTCCACTAGGGAAGAATGAGTAGTTTCAGTTCTTTTCTAATATCCATTTTCTCCATTGGGGACAACAATTTTGCATAATTTGAAGCCTCAAGCTTTAGATTGAAGCATCACCTGTGTCTTATCCATTATCATTATAGCCTTATCCATTTCTGTTATATAACCTAGTCTGTGAAACCAAAGCTATTGGGGAAGAATGTGTAATTTGAAGCCTCAAGCTTCAAGCTGAAGTAGGGCCAGTTCTTTTCTATTTTTATTCTAAAATCTAGCAAGTCCACACTATACTAGAAGCCAGAGAGCCCAAGGTGTTTTTGACCTTATTTTTGAGTTGGTGCAGCAGGGCAATTTCAATTTATTTCCTCCACAACTTCAAGTTTAATGAACTAGGAATCTTCCTCCTACGAATATCAAGTCACCAATACAAGGTAGATCTTTTTGTTATTAGCAGAGCTTTGCCTATACATACTCTGCCCATATTTGTTATCCCCACTTTCTATAATCAAATCATGGTAGTTCAATGCCCCTGGGGTAACTCTTTTGGCCCACTCAATTTAAATCCACCTCTACATGATCTACCATGTAGTTTAAAGAAGAATTTCCCCAAATTCTTTGGTGATGGAAGAGTTCATCTTGATGAACACATTGCAGCTTTCAACATAGCTTGTGGTGTATTAGGTGTGGAATATGAGGACGTAGTAGTTAGGCTATTCATGGAAACATTGCAAGGTACTGTTGCAGACTGGTTCTATCATTTGTAGGCCCAGACTGTGACTGACTGGAACACTCTCAAAGCTAAGTTTGAAGTAAGGTTCAAGCTTGCAGAAGATGCATATGCCCTATTGGCCCAGCTCATACAAATGAAGAAAGAACCTCATGAACCTATGAAGGACTTCATTTCCAAATTTGATAAGCTAAGGAACAAGATTCCCATAATTGCTCAACCAACAACTAAGAATCTCAAATGCTCCTTCATCAATTCATAGCTACTTAAAGTGAGTTTCCTACTAAGACATGCTACCCACATAGAGCTTTTTGCTGCTCAGGACTTGGCTACTAAGGTAGAAGATGACCTTATCTTGGTAGGGAAGATAAGAAGAGATCCTAATAGAGGCAAATCTTCTTCATCCTCTGAGAATTCATCTACAGGCACCACTAATCTAATGGTGCATAAATTGGCAAATAAGCTACTAGCTCTCAGAAAGCAAATGGCACAAGGGATGTCTACTCCTTCATACTGAAATATACCAAGGAGGACATTCCCCAATTAGTCATACCAAGGCAACGCTGCCAGGAATCAAGGGCAGCCAAATCATCTTCCTCCCCCTCAAGGGAAACTTGTTATTGAAGCAGCTCCAGCCAACTCAACTGTTGGATATCTTGAAATTAAATCAAATTTTTCCTTCTAGCCTGAGTTGAACCCAAGAGATGGTGTTAATCTCTTTGCAGTAGACCAAGAATAATTAGTTGGTGACTCCAACATTAGTTTCTTGAATTACCAAGATGAACCTAGAAGTGAAGGTAAAGTAGTTGAGGGATCATACATTGTGTTCGCCTGGTCCAAGAATTAGTCAGCCCAACAAGTTGATCAATCTATAATTTTAATGGCCAAACAAGGAACCACTCTACCTTTTCAAGCAAAGGACCTGGTGATCGCTAAAAAAGTGAGTACCCCAAACATTTTTGCACCTTCAACTTCAATTTCACAAATCAGAACCCCCAAAAAAAAACCAAAAGGACGAACTCCCTTCCCCTGTTCATAATTCATTTCAGACATTTGACATAGTCAACCATGTCAAGAAAACCAAGATTCAAATGTCTAAATTTGAATTCCTACAATCTAACCCTGAGTAGTTGGACAGGTTGGTGGAATGTGTGAAGGATAAAACTATCCCTACAAAACTAGATGTTCCAAAGGTGACTCCCACATCCACCTGAAATAACCTTGTCATTACTCCTCCTAGTACTCCCAAGAGGATAGAACCATTTTATGTCTCCTTGCTGATAAATGGACACCAGCTGAGCAATTCATAATAGACTCAGGTGCTTTAGACAATGTCATGCCTACCAAAGTGGTAGAATCTCTTGGTCTCACACTGACCAAGACCTTTGGGAGATGTTTCTCCATGGAGAATAAACAAGTGCCACTGTTGGGACAAATCAAGGATGCCCAATTTGCATTTATGGCATTCCCAGATAAAAGGATCAAAATGATAGTGCTGGTGGCTGACATCCCAACCTCATATGGCATCCTTCTTGGGCAAAATTTTTACAAGGATGTTGGTGGCGAGTTGAGCATGGACCTGTCTGAAGTAAGGATCCCAGTCAAAGGTGTCATGTGGAGATTGCTCCTTGAGAAGGAAGCAAAATATGTTGTCACCCAAATGTCAGCCCTTGAAGCTCAAATTTTATTTGATTCTTCAAGTAGGGGTAATTATTTTTTGTCTACTAAAGATGTTCCCATTACAGTAGATGAAAGCCCTATAGGTGGCAATCTAAAAATTGATTCAAATAAGACATCAGAACAATTGGTAGTGCACACTATAGATGAAAAAAGATATTCCCTCTCTAATGAAGAAAAATCTGATAGAAGATCAATTTTTGATGATGTTTGAATCTTAGAATTTGATGGTAGTAATTCTCCTATTGGTGATGGAGCCAGGACTATGTTGATATCTCCTCAAGGAGATATTTTTCCTTCTTCATACAAGTTGAAGTTCAGCAACACCAGCAACACTGGCGAGTATGAATCTCTATTACTCAGGTTAAAGGTAGCTCAAGACAAAGGTGTCAAACTCCTTCATGCCAAAGGAGATGCTAAACTGATGGTTTGTCAGGTGAGGAAACTATGTCAAACCAAGAACAAAAGATTGCACCATTACCATAATCTAGTATAGGACTATATTGAAAGTTTTGATGCTTTCAATATATCTGTAGTACCCAAAGAGCTTCATAATCATGAAAATTCATTAGCTATCCCTGCAACCTTCATGGTTCCTCACCTCAATTTCAAAGATGATAGGTACACTATCAAACTGGTCTTTAGACCAAGTGTGCCTGATAAAGCTAACCATTGGCAGGTGTTTGATGTTGATAATCAAATCATGTGCTTCACTAGACCAGAAGAGCAACAAGCTATGGTAGTGGACCATACTACCATGTGCCAAAGTAAGCAAAATAAAATCTTCACCAAGAGAGCAAAGATTTATGGTTTTTAGATTGGAGACCACGTCTTGCCATGGGGCAAGAAGAGAGAACCAAAAGGAATGCACAGAAAATGTGATTCCTGGTGGAGAGTTCCACTCACCCATCACTGATTTTGGGGAGAAAATGGTTTCTTGTTGGTTTATCAAGATGGAATGCCATTTTCATTGTCTCACATTGGGTGGCATTTGAAGCACTTCAATCCTTGAAGTATCAGGTGACATTAATTGTACATATGTATATTTGTATAATCTTTAGTTCTATTTTGTGCTTTTATTTTAGTTTTTGGCACCTTTATTTTTGGGTAGCATGACTCTGTAGCCCAATGGCATACTTAAAGGCACTAGAGATTCCAGTTTCTACTCCCCTTAGCTATTCCAAATTTCAACTAAAGGAAGTTCCCCAACTGGAGCTAGCTATTGTTCCCAAAATCTGTCACTCATTTTTGGGACAACACATGAACTATTTGGTCCTACAGGACCAAAATTCTCTCTTCCCTTTTCAAAAATTATTCTGAGCATTCAAATTCTTTATTATTCAAGCTTTTTCAGTTAAGGGACTAGTAGGTTCAATAGGTTCAATGGCTTCAATAGATGAGCTCTCTCAAAGGAATGAGTTTCCAACACTTAGGCAATTTCAAGGTTGGCTCAATGCTGAGGTTTAACCAAAAGGTTCATCGGCAAGCTTCAAACAAAGGAATGAACCATTGAACCATTGAACCTTAAACCAAAATGGCTCAACAGGTTCAAAGGTTCAATGGGTTCAAAGGTTCAATGACATCAGCAAGCTTAAAGAGTTAAGCGCTTTGGCAAAATTTCAAAGTTCAACCACTTCAGCAAGTTCAACAGCTTCAAAAGACTTAGCAAAAAGAAAGAAGATTGAACCATTGAACCGTTGAACCTTGAACCAAAAAGGTTCAAAGGTTCAAAGGTTCAAAGTGGTTGGTTCAAGTGGTCAATTGAATGAGCAAAACACAATATTGAACTGTTGAACCAAAGTTGGTTCAATCGATCGATTCAATCAGTCGATTTAAAGGAGTGCCCCAAAGCCCAAAGGGCAAGTGCCCTTGTAAAGGGTAGTGAACAAAAGCAAACAAAGAGATATATTTCAGAAAGATTTTCCATGGTAAATTTTACAAGGCAAATCCTTCAGACAAAATGTCTAAAGGAATTTCTTCAGACATTTTGTCCAAATGAATGATCCAAAGCCTAACAGAAAGTGGCTAAGGCAAGGGAAGATTTCCTTTAGACAAAATATCTGAAGGAATTCCTTTAGACATTTTGTCTACAAGAAATTGAAGAAGAATACTGCCTAAAGACCACCCAAAGGACCCCAAAGGTAGGTACCCTTGCAGGGGGCTCTCGGTGATTAGGAAATCGACCTTTCTCAAGGCCCAAAGGGACACCATCCCTTCGGGAGGTTCCAAAGATATAAAGTTGAAGGAGTGATCAAAGGCCTTTAGGATGATTTCTACAGACTTTGCAGACCTGTTTCGATGGACTCATTTCTATGGACTCTACAAACATGTTTTTACAGACTCTGTAGGCTTAGTTCTATGGACTAATTTCTATGGACTTTGTAGGCTTGAGTTCTACAGACTTTGTAGGTTGGTTTCTATGAACTCTATAGGTTGATTTCTATAGACTTATTTCTATGGACTCTTTCAAAGCTCGAGAGACTTAGAGAAAATAAAGGATTCTATAGAAGAAGATGAACTGTTGAACCTTGAACCAAAATGGTTCATAGGTTCAACAGGTTCAATGGTTCAAAGATAGCTCTGAGCAAAGGAAAGAAGCAGAAGATTCCAGAGACCAATTTAAGGAGAAGGTTTAAGCGAATGAACCAAACAAGCGATAAAACCAAGGAGCTGAGAAGGCCACCCAAATTGTTGAAACAGTGAACCAATGACGTCCCCATGGATGTCAAATTTAGGGTAATAAAATATCCATTGATTTTCAAATATGGTACGGAACTTGAAAATAAACTCAGTGACCAGCTGAAGAAGGAGCCGAAGGAGCCAGTAGAAAGGGAAAAGATAGCCTGAGAGCTCAAATTATAACAAGAAAGAGGGAAAGACCAAAAATATCTACATAAGAGTTATTTCTAGTAAGTGGAACAGTCCACCAAGTAGATATTTGAGATTGCAAACATTAAAGGCATGGCCTATTTTTCTCCCTTGGAATAAAAGTGATGGGATAGCCATGTATATATTTGGTGAAAGACCAAACAACCCAGGCTGAAGAGAAGATATTTGAGATGAATTGACATGCCACAGTTAAGGCAGACACCCTATTCCAGCATGGCTCCCTGACAAAATTGAAAATGCATTCAAGGCATTAAATACAACATGGGTCATTCAATGAAACAAAGTGCCAAGCCTTTCTTGGCTATTATATATTACAATCTCTTATTTTATGCTAGGGAGATCTCTCTGATATAGAAGCAAAACTCTATCAAAATTGAAAGGCGATTACTAAGACTTTGAGCTCAATTTGTTTATCATATTTCTTTGTTTGAATGAGAAATCAAGTTACTTTTAGAATTTTTGTTTTTATAGCTTTTGTCATTTAGGAAATTGTTCTTATGTTTCTTTCCTAAATGCATTCTTATCCATTTTAATGAAATAAGCAAAACTAGTGGAGGTAATCAGGAAGGTGTCCTGAAGCCAACTATGGAGAGACTCTGTGCTGCCACAATTGTCTTTAGTGTGTGTGTTTTTAGTTTATTTTTGTGTAAAGGATCTTGGGATGACTTTGTGCCCTCATTATCCTTCGTATTTCACTCTTGGGCAGTCGAGGTGGAGACTTTGTGCTACATCTCAGTCTGTTGGTTACTACCCCCTTGTTACCGGTTACTTGTTACCTACTAGAAAGAACTCTAGTTGTTTACTATAAGACCACTTATAACAGAAGAGAAGTACCTTCAGTGTTTCCACTTGGATTTCTCCTTTGATTTTTAACATCATCTCTAAAAAAAGAGAGATGGATGGTGTTGTCCTACCCCTGAGTGTTATTTTCTGCATATATATAGTATATAGCTCCTCATAGTTATAAGGGAACCTCCCCTTGATGAGAGGAGAGATTCTTCCCCTTTTGATGTGGTAAACCTACAAATCTGGCCAACCAATCTCCTTATGTTGTGGTTGAAACACCCTATTTTTCTCATCAGTTAGCTGGTGACAAAATATTCACCCAACACACCTACAGGTCCATATAGATCAGTCAAGTGAGTTTAAGGTGATGTGATGCTTGTGGTAATATTTGTAATATTAAATAATTTTGTGAGGAGTTGACAAATTGAGCTATTTAGGAATTTATGAAATGGCTCTTTGTGTAGCCCTAAGCAGTCCAAAATTAACCTTTAGGCCCTCAGCATGTAGGTCCTCTTTTGGAATCAAAGTCAACCTCTCCAACATAAAACAAAGATAAATCATGGAGATTAAACATAAAGGTAGATAAATATAGGTTAAAAACCCTTGAAGAGCATCTAAGACACATGGACATTCAATGGAATCAATAAGTTGAGTTGACAGTCTACCTAATCACCTATAAGACTATATAGTACTATGTACAAGATGGAAAGAGACAAATGAGGTTAAGAGTGCCATGAGATAATAAAGATACCCTATAGATAATTAAATAAACCCTTACCAAAGGTTTGGATCATTCAATAATCATGGTAAGAGATAACTCAGTCTCAAACTCCCAAACATAGTCAACTATCCTCATATGATAAGCCACAAGCATACATAGAGGGGTGGTGCATATATGAAAAGGAGAGAAAAGTAGATATTTGAGAGAAATTTGAGATTAATCTGAGGATAAAACAAAGTTCATGATCCCAAAACAAAATCAATGATGTAATTTAAGGCCTAAACCCCTTAATAAATTCAAGTAACCCTAAGAAAAGCACTTACAAGTGGATTATGGAACAATTGGTCTTAAGTCTAGAAAAGGAAAGGAGAAGAGAGGTGTATGAAGAGACTCTTAATCTTAATTGAAACCCTAATGAAATTTAATTAAATATTTAAGAATTTTAGTGTTGAAAAGATCCAAACATATAAAAAACACAACCAAGTGACCTTTTAACAGTCACCTAAAGGTTGAGAGTGTAGACACCTAAATTGTGTCGACCCCCCCTTGGTCCTAACCCTTACACACTTCATTAGTTTAAAATAAATTACTTATTTTAAATTAATGACATCACCCTAGACATCACCCCTCGACACCTCACCTTGGACACCTCGCCCTTAGACCTTTTCTCACCCCATGACTTACCTAAGACCTATTCTTACTCCTCCCTAACCGCCTAACCAACTCTCATGCATATTTAGCCCAACCTTTGACCGTTCTCCAACGGACTATGCACTTGGCAGATGGAGAACAGGCTTCTTAGCCATTTTGCCCAATCTTTACCCATTGATGTTGGTCAACTGTCGGCTGACACCGGTGGGATCGCCAACGTCATTTTACTTAAACCGAGTTCTAACCTCTCGCTCAGGCTAATCACAAATCATGAATCCTTTCTCTCTTCGAATCAATCATTTTTGGGACTCTCTCTCACTGGGATCTGGCTCTCTCTCTCTCTCTTCCTCTTAGACTCTAAGACATCAATAGACATCAAACTTCAACTAATGCTCCCTTGGCCACAGAGACTCTACACCAGTCACTCTAGATTAGACTAAAGCATTGCACGGGGAATTGGACATCAACCGTAACAGGCATAAGCATTCAACACCTTGGTTCTTCATCTCACCAGAGCTAAGTATTTCTTCTACCTTTCATTTCAGTATTTAGAACACATTAGTAATTAGTCAATTTTCTATCTCTAAATACTACCAGACTAGACTCGACCTTCAACCAGAACTGGCTTTCTTCCTGCAATGCTGAAAAGCCTTCCTTTTATCTTGACCCTTTTTGACAACCTATCATCTACCTTTGTCCTTCTGTGGACCTTATTTGTCTCTGTACAACCCTACACATACCCTTTTAACTCCCAAACTCCCTCTGTCAACCATGAACACAAGCCTGAGACCCATCCAAGGAGCATTGCCCCTACCGATGTCGGCAGCCTAATCGATGTCAGCAATTGACCAATCGACACCAACAGACTAATCAATGTTGAAAACTATGATAGATTGATAGCAGAATATAGGTACGCATTACCTCTATTTCTTTTGTTTAGTCTTTCACCATTTCTTTTCTAGCATCAATCTTTTTGTCAATAAGTGGACTGTCATCCCTCAAGGAAGTCTTTGCACTTCTAGGACCGAGCTTTGCTTGGCAGTCCACCATATATCAATCTAACAATCTCTTTATTTGAGTCTTTCTTATCTACAGGTGTCATCCTCCACAACCAAAGAGGAGCTCCTTTAATCATCTAGATACGGTGTGCAACTTCATCTGGGTATCATCTAACCCCTGACCATTAATCCTTAGTTTCTTATTTCTTCTGAATATTAAATAGCAAAAATAGGTAGAAACATTTTGGCACGCCTGGTGGGACCCTGGAGTTTTCCTTGGGTTCATCATTATTTTTTTCTTCTAAAAACCAATCTTTCATATAGCTGCATTAGGAAAAAGCTTTCTTCTTGCATCCTTCCTCTTCTATCTTTTTATTTTGAAAAGAAATCATAAGCACAAGTTTAAAAGAACTTCATTCTTTTTCTTCTTGTCATTTCTTTCTGCATCTTAGAATAGTGAAAATTCATGCTCTTAAACCTTTTCCCACTTGTCTGCATCTGAACAAACATTTCAATTTGGGTTAAAGATTAAATGCATTTCACTCCTGCTTGAATGCATATTTAGCTCATCTAGTAATTAAAATGCATTATGAATAAATCATAGTGCACATATGTTACATGACCATACCACTATCACAATCAAACATCTAAACATACATGAGACAAGGCCTGACTAGGATTTCACCACCTAGCAAATACCTTACCCTTCCTGGCGATCCTACTTGGACTTCACAACTAAGAGGAGGACCCACTCTGTTCTCTGGCAGAGTATAAACTCTAGGGGAAGTATATACTGGCTAAGCGACCCAGCTTGGCTCTGGGCTCATGAAGTGAGGGGAGCAAGCCCCTAGCACCAAGCCACGTACGGAACCTAATACAGACTTTTGAGCACCAAAACTAACTGGAAACCAACCTTAGACTGCCTCTTTTAGGACCCATTCTAAAAGCCCAACTTTCAACATATTCTTCTAAGGCATAAGCCACCATGACTCAAAATTTATTCTTAGGAATTTAACGTTTAGAGTTTGCTTGCCTTCATCTTCTCTATTGTTTTTATCTAGTTTTTTGAGCTAGTAAGGATGCATTATTCTGAGTTCTTAAACAACTCAGAACTTTCTTTTTCTTCCAAAAACTTTCAATTTTATGAGTTTCTAGAAACACACAGACACCAACATCGATTTTTCCACCAACGTCGGCAAATTTTCCTCACCAACATCAGTTGTTCCACCGACGTCGTCAACTTATCTCCACCGACATTGGTTTTTCCATCGACGTCGGTCATTGTTAACAAACTTTTTCCAAAATAGCAACTTAAAACATGACTTTCTTGCTATCTAACCCAACTTTTAGTTTTTTGAAACTGAAGCACACAGTTTCTGGAACCTAGACCCCCTTTTCCTTGGATGGATTTGACACACCGTCAAGTCAAATCCCTTATTGACCACACAAGGCAACAACCACTCCCGCCTTCGCCTTTCCTATCAAATCCCCAAATGGAGTATACTTCAGAAGCTGAGTGTACTCCTGTCTAGCCAACCCCTGATCAACCTTCAATTGTTCTTGAAGGGGATCAAAACTTTGAGAGACTCCTTGACCACAACGTCAAGGCTCTCCAACACTATCTCGCGAGAAACCAAACATGAGACCCTTCAGGTAATCCTATTTTTGGGAGGCCAACTTCTCTTGTTGAAGTGGCAATGGCATCAACACCATCTGCTAGCCAACCCATCATAACTCAGGTATTGCCTCGACCAACAACCCGACCATGGCCAACGTTCAAGAGTTGGCCTCTCCTTCCTTTTTTGGACCCACCTCCATTGGGGTTTTCGTACCCCCTCAACCACAAACAATTCAACCAAGTTCTACACCATACCAAAACTTGATTATCTCGACTCCACACACTCTTGCACCTATAAATGCGAGAGTGACTACCTATCCTTTTATCGATTCCATCAGTCAACCACCTTTAGCGGTATTTAGTTAGCTTGTGCCCTCCAACTTCATGGCATAAGCCTCCTTGACCTCAACATCAGTCCCTATGACAAACTACCAATACGTTGCACCTATACAAATGTAACCAAGTATGTCATACGCCCCTCCTAACACCTTCCAGGTACCTTATAACCTAGGGGGTGCCCCATCTACCTATCTATCAACTGATCTAATCAAGATATTGATGGATAAGATGTCTAACATTGAGACATCCATTTCTGGTTCAAGCAATGTTCTTTCATATGAACAAGTCTCCAATGAACCCATTCACCCTTCTGTGCCTATTCGACCATATCCTAACCACTGGTAATTCCCTAAATTTACTCAATTTCAAAGTAAAGAGGACCCACAGTAACATCTATGAGCATTTAGACATGCTTTCTACCTTATAACACATGATGATGCGTTATTACTTCGCACGTTTCCCATGTCACTTTGTGGTGCTACCCTTGACTGGTATAGCTCTATTGCTAGTCATTCCCTCTTTTCCTTCACTTAACTAGCCCAACTATTTCTTAACCACTTTTCAATCAACATCACTAATAAGGTCTCCATTACGGACCTCTATTCTATCAAACAATTTGACGATGAGTCAATCGTTGACTTCGTTGCCCGTTGGAGAGGTCTGATCAACCAACTCTCCTTTTCATTACCTCAAACTAAGCTCATTGAGATCTTTTCACGAGCATGTGCCAAGCACATCTCATCTACTTTGTGGGTCCAGACATTCCGCACATTTGATGAAGCTTTCACCATGGCCAAAAAGCTTGAACTCCGCGCGGTCGAAGAAGACAAGGTCACAATGCGTAGTAAAAATACCAACGCAAAATCCAATGACCCTTCTTCATCCAAACCTTCTTCTTCCCACTCCAAGTCTAAAGGAGTGGCAAATTCTATGGTCTTTAGACCTTCATCTTCAACCACAACTAACTAGTCTCAACCTTCAACATCAGAATACTTCACAAAACAACTCCAACAATGATACGTACAGCGTCAATACACTCCAATAAGAGAGTCATACGCTTCTGTATTGGATGAACTTGTCAAGCATGGGGTCCTCAATCTCCTTCAAATTTGACCATCTCAATTTGACCCCTCAAAATCCATCCCTACATGGTATAGGGAAAATGACTTTTGTAAATATCACCGTGTCAAAGGTCACGATATAAACAACTGCAAAACATTCAAAAACATTGTCCAAGACATGCTAGACAAGGGGGATCTTGTTTTGCATAACCCAAATGCGTCGGCTAACCAAAACATGGATGTCTTTAGACAACCATTCCCTAACTAGCCCCCCAATCAGCATAACATTCAAACCATAGTCGATGACCTTCAAGAGCATAATATATGCATGGTCAACATGGTTTCTAACCAACCTCTCCCATAGGTAGAAGAGCCTTATTCTCTTATTTATCCACCATGGGTAGAAGAGCCTTCTTCTCCTATTTGTCTACCACAGGTAGAAGATCCTTCTTCTCCTATTTGTCCACCATAGGTAGAAGAACTCTCTTCTCCTATTTGTCCACCACAGGTAGAAGAGTCTTCTTCTCCTATTTGTCCTCCACAGATGGAGGATAATCCTCTATCCACCCCTCTTTCACACATAGGAGAGTCCACTTTGACTTCTCCCATATTGGAGGATGCCTTGATAGCACCAACTCTGGCTGCCATGCCTTCATCCTTCTTATCATCAATAGGGGATCATACTTTCCCCACTACTCGACCACACGCAGAAGCCATAACCATCCCATGCCTCTCAAACCTCACTCACTCACAAGTGAAGGTAGACTTGAACCTCAACCCACATAATAGTAGTCATCGCACCATACCAAAGAAGGTTGCTAAACTGCATCAGAAAACTCCTCTCCCACCTTCATCATTGCCCTTTATTTTGGGTCCACATCCTTCTATCTTAATAGGAGTGCTCCCTAATCCAACACCTCTCAACAACAAAGTGTCATCTACACGTGTGACCACACCACCCACGAAAAAGGTGACATGAAAAACTCCCCAAAAAACTCCTAAAAAGGAGTTGTCAACCCCAACTACAACAAAAAGCACAAAGCCATTAAGGGGATCCTATGCTTTGATGTTATGCCAATTGTTGCAGTCATTTAGCACCACTCTTCTGCCTATTACACCATATCAACTTCTCATATCAAAACCACTTGGTTCGATGACAATAAAATTTGTTGGTATCATTGCACACCTGGACATGATACTGAGTGTTGTTGTGCCCTTAAGGTTGCCATTCGCCAACACTTGAAAAAGGACACCCCTCACATTGAGGCTTCTTCTGACCACTCTTTTGACAAAAATTTGACACCATCCCATGCCTCCCAAACCTCTTCACCTAAATCGGGATCCCCATACAAGACTATGGTCCCTTTACCACCATCCACTCCTTTATTCAAAATTAACACAATTGATGTGGCCACTAGGCCCCAAACTATGAAGATAAAGGAAAAGACCAGACTTCTACACCTTTGACATATCCATTATTCATCAAGACCTCTCAACCAACACAACCCAAGATTTCTATCTTGGACATGTCTCAACCAACATCACTGGGGGAAATTCTTCCTAACCTCTCTAGTCCACATGACGTATGGTATAAGTGACTTGTGGACTACTTGACATATTCTATCATGCCTCTTAACCTCTCTGGCAATAAATGATGAGCTTTTATCAAAAGCACTGCTCGCTGCACCATGCTGGTGGGACATCTCTACAAACAAGGTCAAGACGGCCTCCTTATCCAATGCCTAACAACCACTGAGACTTCCCATGCCATCAAACAAGTCCATGACAGGACTTGTGGGGGACATTTTAGTGGTAACTCGGTTGCCAAGCGCATCCTTTGCCTAGGCTATTATTGGCCCACTATTAACCAAGACTGTAACAACTATGTTCAGCATTGTACCAAATGCCAACAACATACTAACCAACATCATACTAACTGACTTCATGACCAACATCGACCAAAACCTGCCTACAACAATGACCAACATGTGACCAATTTAGAACGAAGCAAATGGGGCAAGTTTTCTCCTAATTGACTCGGACCTTACATCAACACACAAGCATGGATTAGGGACTTATCGTCTATCTTCTTTCGAAGGCTAGCCATAACCTGAGCCTCTTAATGCCTTATGTCTATGACCATTCTACTATTTGTCAAGTAGTCATTCACTTGATGTTTATCTTGAGCTCATCCCTTAAGCAACCTCCATCATCGTCATTCCTATTCCTATCAAACCTTTTTTCCCAACATTAGTTAACCCTTTTGACAAGCATGAATGCTTTGTCCTAATAAAAGGGAACCCTTAAACCTCTATAGTCAAGTCCATGACCAAAAACATCAGTCAAAAATAAATATATATATATATATATATACATAAAACTGGGATGCCTATTCAAAGGTCATAAACTATAAATGTAGACTGCTCCCTTGAAAGATAGCTACATCATTGCTGTAATTAATAGACTGCTCCCTTGAAGGACAGCTATTCAAAGACCTCCAAACATACAACAAGCACAATATAGACCACTCCCTCGAAGGATGGCTATGACCAAATTTTGCTATATACACAGCACAACATGACCATAAAACACAACCACATCCCTACGTGGACTTCCCGCATTGATCAGTCTACCAAAAAAGAAATGACTGACAAATTATTAAGTCATGGACTTTCCTATAGTCGTTCTCAGGGTCACCTATAAAAAGGGTAGAGTTATCTTTGCTAAATAGGGTTACGCTATCCTCATACCTCACATAATCAAACCTATTACCCCAACATACTCAAGAGATTTTGAGCTCACTTAACATCAAGTGATTTGAATACTTCTCTAACACAAACAATGGTCAATGACATACTGCATAAATGGGGTTTTTGTTTGCAATAAACCTTATCTATGCTATCATTATAGTCCTTGTCAATGAAAGAGCAATGCGCCTTTCACACCTTGGTCACATACAACCAAATCCAACCCAACCAAACCAAAACATTTTCCAACCACTAACATGACATAGCTCATTCACACTAGTTTCTATGGACAACAATATTGGAACTATCGACCACACAATTCATTTTTAGCAAACACCATCACCAATATGGAACATTGCTAGGGATGAAAGACCACATTACCAATGTTACAGAATACACCATCACATAATATGGAAAAGGCTGTAGCATCATCATATCTTCATCATTTCAAGCATGTACCATCACACATATGGGAAATGCTGACATCTCTAACCTGACCAACTATCGACCACTTGTACCCTTTTTTTGAACTACATTGGTCTGATGCCCCTTACAATAAGGGCTATGTAGGCAACACTCAGTCTTTTGAGGTTAGCTCGGCCATTCCCCCATTCATCTCCCTAATGATGACGGCCATTTCGTTTGTCCATCTACCTGACGGACCAACCATCTAACCTTTAACCAAATCATGACCAATCAACCAACCCTGACACTGTAGAAGTCACTTTCAACTTCTCATGGGGCACACTAGAGATCACATATATCTCCCTGACCACAACAAACAACCTTTGAGCTCACTTATATCTCAATCTAACTCAACCAATGACCATGGAGATTATGCCTATCTCCTCTGACCATGATGAATTTTGAGACAACTCTACCTTAGTTGTTTTGATTACATGAATGCTACCTCACAAATAGATAGCAAAATTGTGTGCACTTCATATTGTGACCCTCACAAGTATCAGATCCTGCTTCGGTTGATCCCCACTACTTGTGACATTTTTGTGTTTTCCAAGAGCACTTCTTGAACCTAGGATACTTGGAACACGATGACCATTGGAGCTACAACTTTGATCGTTTAATCCAATCAGCTACGACTAAATGCTGGGGACCAATTATTTCAATTTTAGCACTCCTTAACCTTTGACTGCAACAATTTGACCTATCTATCACGTGAAGTGGTATACATGCAATCTCAACTATTGCAACGTTCACACTTAACCTTCACCATACCCATCGACTGCCTATCAAATTGGCAATCGACTTTAGGTTCCCTTCCCTCGACTCCCGCTTCGAGGGGGAATACCTCATCCCATACCTAGGGCAACAACACCTTATTTTTGTCTTTTGGTTCATCTGGAACAACCAACAAGACAAAAAGGGGCAAATGTAGACACCTAAATTGTGTTAACCCCCCTTGGTCCTAACCCTTACACACTTCATTAGTTTAAAATAAATTACTTATTTTAAATTAATGACATCACCCTAGACATCACCCCTCAACACCTCACCTTGGGCACCTCACCCTTAGACCTTTTCTCACCCCATGACTTACCTAAGACCTATTCTTACTCCTCTCTAACTGCCTAACCAACTCTCATACGTATTTAGCCCGACCTTTGACCATTCTCCAACAGACTATGCACTTGGCAGATGGAGAATGGGCTTCTTAGCCTTTTACCTGATCTTTACCCGTTGACATCAGTCAACTGTCAGCCGATGCTAGCGGGATCGCTGATGTCATTTTACTTAAATCGAGTTCTAACCTCTCACTCGGGATAATCATGAATCACGAATCCTTTCTCTCTTTGAATCAATCATTTTTGGGACTCTCTCTCACTGGGATCTAGCTCTCTCTCTCTCTCTTCCTCTCAGACTCTGAGACATCAATAGACATCAGACTTTAACTAATGCTCCCTTGGCCACAGAGACTCTACACCAATCACTCTAGATTGGACTAAAGCATTGCACGGGGACCTAGACATCAGTCGTAACAAGAATAAGCGTTCAACACCTTGGTTCTTCATCTCACTAGAGCTAAGTATTTCTTCTGCCTTTCATTTCAGTATTTAGAACACATTAGTAATTAGTCAATTTGCTATCTCTAAATACTACCAAACTAGACCCGACCTTCAACCAGACCCGACTTTCTTCCTGTAATGCTGAAAAGCCTTCCTTTTATCTTAACCCTTTTTGACAACCTATCATCTACCTTTGTCCTTCTGTGGACCTTATTTGTCTCTATGCAACCCTACACATACCCTTTTAACTCCCAGACTCCCTCTATTGACCACGAACACTAGCCTGAGACCCATCCAAGGACCATTGCCCCTACCGACGTCGGCAGCCTAACCGACATCAATAACTAACCAACCGATGCTGGCAGACTAACTGACATCGACAACTGTGATAGATTAACAACAGAATATAGGTATGCATTACCTCTATTTCTTTTGTTTAGTCTTTCACCATTTCTTTTCTAGCATCAATATTTTTGTCAATAAGTGGACTGTCATCCCTCAAGGAAGTCTTTGCACTTCTGGGACCGAGCTTTGCTTGGCAGTCCACCATATATCAATCTAACAATCTCTTTGTTTGAGTCTTTCTTATCTACATGTGTCATCCTCCATAGCCAAAGAGGAGCTCCTTCAATCATTTAGATACGGTGTGTAACTTCATCTAGGTATCATCTAACCCCTGACCATTAATCCTTAGTTTCTTATTTCTTCTGAATATTAAATAGCAAAAACAAGTAGAAACAGAGAGAACTAGATAATTGGCTAGTGCTAAGTCTAAAGAATGAATGGACAGAGGTCTTTTTAAAATATGTATTGAACCATTATTAGAACTATATATATTTCCATGGACTATTTAATAGGATCACTTAGGTGAGTGTTGAGGCCCTAAACACATAATACACAATCAATGTCCTAAAAGGAGCACCTACATGCCTTTAGTGAAGACCATTCCACCTTCAACCTAAAGGAGAGGCAAAGTCAGAGTGTGTGAATAAGTATTTTAATCTTACTTGAAAACCTCAACTAAGTTAATGAACCTTTATTAAGTTATTGATGACATGGTGAAGGCCTAAAACCAAGTATGCAGTCAAAATACTTTAAATCCTACCTACAAGCATATATCGCTAGGACTGATCCTAAGCCTAAAGTGAAAAATAGAGATGCATATGGGAGACATTGAGGTCTATCTCAATTCACAGGAGGTCAAAAATTCATGTTAATACCAAATGAAGCAAGTTGATAAGGATTGAGCAAGCTGAGTTTTACTACTCATACATAGTCATATCTAAACCCTATACATAATCATCACCTACAGTCCAGTCTTGAGGGAATTTGAGTTTTAAGGGCTCTAAAATCATGATCAAGGTTTCAAATTTGGTAAAAAGTGTGTTCATGCGTTTAAAAATATGTTTATATCAATTTCAAGGTCACACAAATAGTGGACATACCCACTATTTTGTCTTAGATCCTACCCACTCCTTTAATAAGGGGCAATCTTGAGACTTAGGGGTTCACTTGAGCTTAAAGGCACAAATACATTTTTAATATGTAATGGGTGGATATTAAGGTAGTTTAAATTCATATAGGATGTATTTAAACATTCTTATGTGGTAACATAGTTTAGGTTTCCATCTAGATGCCCTTCAGGGATAGCAAAGAGGAGATAGACCTAAACCCCAAGACCCTTGACCAATACACCATGAGTATAAAGAGGAGTAAAAAAGACTTACAAGGCATGTGAAATAATTTATGTATATTTTTTAAATGTTTATAAACCTATCACAATAGTTATATGAATTTTTGAGACCCAAAACTCAAACTTAACCTTTCTCTAGCCTTAGGAATGTTAAGCAAGCCACTCGAGGAGCAACTTTAGATGATCATACCATTACTTATAATTTACATGGGAGTATGAGACACTAGGGATAGTTTAATGGGTCTCTAAATAAGGTTTTACAAGTTTAATGAGGTCATTTAAAGATCTTTTCCTTATAAACAATCATTAAGATCCCAAATAGGTCTTAAACCCTGATAGTGACCAGTCATGGAAAAATGACCTAAAATGCACATATAATGACATTTTTTAATCCTAAAACCTGTTTTATGTTTTTTATGACTCCAAGGAGGTTACCCACATGTACTTTTTTGTTGACATCACTTGTATGGATTTCCACAAATGCCCTATTTTGTTATTTTTTTGGTGTTTTGTAGGTGTTATGAGAAGGGGAAAGCTTCTCAATCAGGGTATGAGGTCATTTTGGAATTTTTATAGATATTAAAGTTCAAAAACTTACATAGTAGGTTTTCTAGTGTTCAAACTAGGCCCATTTTCCAAGGCAATCTCCAACAAGCTTAAAATGAGACTAGGTGGTAAGGCCATTTCTTGGTTTGCATACTTCCACAAGGTATCAGGACCCCAAAATTTACATGGAGGTTTGTGATGGTCTTGGTAAAGTTAATCACACACTTTTGGGTGATTTCACACATGTGGTAGAAGTCTAGATCAATTAAATAGGGTCTTAAGCAAGGAGGCCTAATTCAAGAGAGAGAAAGGCATTAAAATGGGTTTCCACTCATATTTTTAAGATTAAATTTTACATGGATATATAATGCCATAATGGTTCCTATATTATGCCCTAATTTTTTCAATATTGTCTATTCAAATCCCTACACAAGGAGGTTTACAAGTTTTTAGGGTTACAAGGAAACTAGGGATAGTGAAGGCTTAAAGAGAAAAACAAATTCTTGGGAGTTATTCCAAGAACCAAAATTGTGTGTTTCAAACCTGATAACATATTTTAATACCATTCATGGAGTTTTACTATCTGAATAATATGAATTAAGTTTTCAGTCACTTGGACCAAACTAGGTGTGGGAAATGAATAGTGACAAGACACCTATACACATGAATGATGGAATGGTAGGTTAAAAGAGTTTCTTAATGAATTTCAGATGTTCAATGAGTTTTTTAATACCATTTAAATTTTAATTCATGTTTATAATGTCCATTTTTCACTCCTTTCATGCAAAGAAGGATAGTTTTCAAGAAGCTAGTCAAGGTGTCAAGCAAGTTTGTAACTCCTACACCCACCACTTGGAGGTTTAAAGCATATTTAGGAGTGAGATAAATGGAATTTAATGTCTCTTTTTATTTTATCATAACTCCCATTCTAGTTTCAAATCATGTATACTTTTCAAAAAAAATCTATTAAACCCCTCTCTCTCTATTCATCATTATCTATATAATCAACCACTTTTGGCTAAGATTATAAGATCCACACCTGGTATGGCAAAGCCATGCTGGTTTGAATAATATATTTTCCTTTTAATAAACATTTTCAATATGGTTTTGATTTCATGACTCCTTTTTCAAGTGTGTGAGGTAGTGCATAGTTGAATGACAAGTGATAATCATTTATCTTTATGTTCACTTAACTCTTTCATGTTTTGTGCAAGTAGTATGCTCTCTAATAGGTCACATGAAGTGTAGTTAGTGTTTTTTTCTATCTATAAGTGTAATTAATATCATTAGAGTCTATAATTAGACCTCTTTTTTATTCACCTTGAGAAGTGCATTGCATCTAAGTGTAAGTAATAGCATTAGTGTCTACAATCAAACCTCTTGTTTATTCACCTTGAGAAGTGTATTGCATATCACCTTCATGTTTGAAATACTTATGTTAGATAAATCTAGGATGTTAAATCTAGTCTTGTGAGTCAACTTTCATAGTGAAATTATATGGTAGTCTAGTGGAGATCAACTTGGTGCATCACCTCTTTAGATTAGGTTCTTTTCATGTTCTTTCTATCTCTTTTCAACCCCAAACAAGCAAGTAGTATAGGTGATGAGCTACAATGAACATATCTAGGGATCTATCCCTTTAATCTATCAATTTACCTCTACTATAGGCAACCCATAGGCCTAGAGGTAATCTAATGTTTCACTCAATTTAGAAGAGGCTTGAACTACCTCTCTAAGGGTGCAAAATTGAGTGACAAGAGGAACCTTGTGAACAATTATTAAAAATTCATCTCAATAGTGCCCAAATAAGTTAGCCACTACAATCCAAAAATAATATCATCTCCTCCCATGAGAATATAAAGCATAGGGTAATATATCAAGTAGTCTCCCATAACAAGATTAATGCTATGGAATTCTCTAGAACAATTGACTGTACCACCATCTAAAATCATGACTTAAAATTCTAGAGTTGGGTAAATGAAATAGTTCAAATGAGTAGCTAGCTTATTGTTGATGAATTTATGTGTACTCCCAAAGCCAATTAACATAGTCACCTTCCATTTCTTCAAGAATCTCACCACCTTAATATTTTGAGGAGTACTAATGCCTTAAAGTGCATGATAGTAAATAGTAGGTTGAGAATCTTCAGATTCATCCTCATGTTCTTCCAAGCATGCCCTTGAAGATTCATCATCTTATTCCTCCTCATTGGCACCTTAAATGTAAAAAAAAAAAAAATCATCACATTGATGTCCTTTTCTCCATCTGATATCACATCCAAAACACAAACCTTTTATATGTTTTTCTTCAACATATTAAGGTGTCGATCTAGTAGGTTATGGAAATCATGGTGTTGGGAAGGTGCATTCATGCACATTAGTGAAAGGTATTCATTTTATTAGCTCAAGTTTCTTAGCCATATGTACCCTTGGTATGGATTTAGATATAGTACTTGGATGAAACATGAGAACCTCTAATTGGATGCTATCTTTGAGGCCAGCTAAAAATAAGTCAATCAAATTTTCCTCAATGATGTCTCCCACATGTAAGGAGAGATTCTAATATTGATAAATGTAATCCTTTATAGTCATGGTCTATTGTATCTTTGCTAGTGTAGACACTTTAAAACATCCCTTACATCATTTTTAAGCTCACATCACCATGACCTAGCTCTCGACCCTAACCTAACCATTAACCTAATTAACTCTTATTTTAACCTAGTTGACCCGCTTTTACATAAATTTAAAAAAAGTATTTAACACATTGAATTCCACCTCTTTAGCCTAAGAGGTTCAACCATCGATGGTTAACCCAACCATCGATGGTCAAGTACCATCACCCAACAAATTAGAAACTTTCAGTGGTGAACAAGCTTGCACTAACAAAATTGGCAACTTTCCCATGCATAAACTCATGGATTTCTTTCCGTCAATCCATCACACTTATCCAAGAAAAACTTAGCAAATTTCCCTCCCTCAATTTGGCAAATATTTCTCCTCATTCAGGAAGTTTTTTTCTATAAATACAAGGCTCATGGAGCAAATATGGGACTATAATTTATTCATCTAAACTCTCTTATTTTTTATGCAGACATTTAGTAACCTGAAGCTCTGCCCATGTGATTATATCATCAAGGTATCATTACGCTACCCACATTTATCCAAGCATTTATCCATCCAATTCTTCAAATCAAAGGTACCTCACTTTATTTTCTCTATTTTAATTTATCTTTCTCTGCTTAGTGTAAGTGTGTTCTCTATTAAATACTCTTCCTGCCTCTTTTCCCTTACCCACACAACCCATACAACCTTTCTGGTCCCTCAAGTACCTATTTTTAGCTCATTTTTACTCCCCATCAAGTTTTTGATAGGTGACTACCAATAGTTCCCATAACTATCACTAGTTATAGCAACCATCACCATTCACCCAACCGTCGATAGTCAAGACAATCGTCATTAGTTACCCTGACCACTGATGGTCATTGTCACCCAAAATTATAGATTGTTATTCTAACCCTCCTTTTCACCTTCTCAAACTCTTAGCAATCCCCTGACCTGTACCTAAACACTTTTTTTATTTTTTTGGACCTGACCTTAACTTGTGTATTGCATGTAGATGACCCTACCAAGACTTACACATGAGATAGATAGTGTCTTTGACCTTCCTATTGTCCCCCAACCTCTATTTACCGATCAAAGTGACATTACCTTTGAACTAGCCCTTTGCATTGTGTTTATCACACCCCATCTAGAGGATGTAGAGGAATAGTTAGCCATAATCTAGGAGGATATTGATGAGGCTACTACATTTTGGAACCATTATTTGGATAGCATTGATCCTGCTATAGATTAGTCTTCTTTTTATATTATTCATTGGCATCATTTCATATCTAATATTTGTAATTTACTTTTTATCAATAAACTTGAATGTTGAACAAGGGCTGACATCCATTTAAGGAAGCATATTCCTTTCTTGGGACTGGGTTCTCACCAGGCAGCCCTTTACCTTTTTATTAACGTTTTTTTTTAAGTTTGTGTGATTTACAGGTCATTCTTCCCTCGCCAAAGAAGATTTCTCACCTTGTCTGGATGTCAATGTGCACACTTTCTACCAGGTACACACCCCTTATCTATTGTTTCTCTCCTCCTTTAAAGCAAAAAAAGAATTAGAGTAAGAAATCAAGTGAAACATTCTGGCATGCCCGGTGGGACCCCTTTAGGGTTCATAGTTTGGTTTATTTCATATAGTTGCATTAGTGAATCCCATGCTTATTGCATTTCTACAAGTCTTTAAATTCTAAAAAATACAAAATTTCTTTTAATTTTATTTTCTAAAATAAAAATGAACCAAAAAAAAAAAAAGAGTGTAAAATTAATTCTAGGGATAGCTTGCATTATCATCTTGCATTATTGCATTGTTCCTTGTTTGCATTCAAAAAAACTAAAGATTTCCTTTCGAGCTAAAATTAAGCGCATCCATTAAATTTTTTGTTTAATGCTTAGCTCACATAGATTAATTAATGGCATTTTTAAATAATTGTAGAACACAAATGTTACACTACCAAACCATTACACTAAAGAATACATCAAAACATACTTGAGACAAGGCCCATCAGGATTTCATCACCCTTTGGATCACCTTACCCTACCCAGTGATCCCACTCGGATTTCACCACCAAGGGGAGGACCCACTCCATTCTCTGGTAGAGTATAAACTCTAGACAAATGGTATCTATTGGCTAAGTGGCCTAGCTCGACTTTAGGTTTGTGAAGTATGGGGAGAAAGCCCCCAGTACCAAGCCATGTACCTAGTCTAGTGCAAATTATTTGAGCACCTAAACTTAACCTAAAACCATCCTTAGATAGATTTTTAGTACCTAAATCATAAGCCAATTTTCTATTTCACACTCTTTAAGGCATAAGCGAAAAGTGATTTAAAATAGATCATAGGATTAATTGCACTTTTAGTGTGTGCTCTGTTTGCTTTGGGTTTCTCTTAGATTGCTCATTATTTGAGGTGAAAGGTTCATTGTCCACTTCCAGATTGTTCATATGGTTTTGACTCGACAACAAGCGAAAAATTAGAATAATCAACCATCACCTTCATCTTCATCCATGGATTATACTTTGGATGTAGATAAATCTCCCCATGGTTCACCTCACCATTCTCCTCTACCATCATCTCCCTCTATAATTCTAATCATATCTAAATGAGATCCAAACTTCATCACCTTTCTCGACAACAATCTAGTTGCCTTGCAACATTACCTTAACACCTTTCCTCATCATACCCCTCCCACTTTGGTTCCTTTTTTTGAACCTTCTCTTGGTATGCCATCTCACCTCATGTCAAGAACCACTTCAACTTAACCATTAGCTCAAACTGTTCCAAAATCCCATCCACCCAAAACCAAACTAACCTTCCACCACCTAACCAAACACCACCAGTTACACCCCATGGGAATTCAACCTTACCATTAGCTAACGATACCTCATCTACTATGGCATTATCCTCCACTTTAGCTTTTATCTTCCCTTTGGTTGTTGTTGATGCAAAAGATTGCACCCTTGGCATGAGGCCGAGCTCTTGCCTTCTTCATGCAACAATGGAAACTCCCCTCTCACCTGTGGGACTGGTGAAGCTAGAGGGGAGAGTCTCTAAATAGGGCTAGCTCCCTCTGATGTATCTTTTAGGCCCTGGTTTCTCCTACTGCTAACAAAAAATGTAAAAAAAAAGGGGGGGATGAAAAGGGAGAGAGAGATGTTGAAAACAGAACCTAACCTAAAAAAGGAAAAGGTGATACATGAGAAAATGTGACCCACCCAGCCTGAACATACACTTTTCACCAAAAAGAAGCACCAATACACTTCATCTGACATGAGAGAACCTTCTACATCAGTGGGTCAGGGATCTGTGGAGATACAGGGAGGAAATAACTAATAGAGGCATTCTAAGACACAATGCAGCAGCCTATCCACTTCACCTATACTCCTCTAGGGACACTTTTGACAGATCTGTAAAGAAAACTCACAAAATTGCACTAGACATGCTAAAATCATTCTACAAAAGCATTAAGAAAATGACTTAACACAGAATCAAATACATAGACACATACTAAAGATGCAAAACTTAGAATGGAGGTGAAAATGCTAAGTTTTGATTGAAGGTAAAATCTGGCAGCTCTGCCTTACAAGCCTGAGAGATTTTTGGGCAGAGTTTGCCTTAAGACTGAGAGCCCCCTGTTCTCAAAAGAGAAGTTTAAAATTTATAGAAAGATGAAGAGAAACTTGGCACTTTCTCTGAAAGATTTTGGTGCTCATTTTTGCAAGTGTCCCATGTCACTGAACACATTGGGAAGAGGAAGATCATTGCTACTGATGTCATTTCTCAGGAAAGGCCTATTAAAACCATGCTATATAATCACCAAAATTGACTTTGGCATTCAAGCATTAATGAAACAACATGGCCGCACCTCTGCAGTCTATAAATAGACTACAGTTTGTCCCCTCATCAATGCTAACTATATAAAAATAGGTCGCATCGCTCATCTGCAATAACTCACCTTCCCTTCACCACTTGAATGCTTTATCGTTTTTGCTCTTTCAGCCCTCAGGGGCGATCTTCTAGCAGGTCACTGTATTCCTTGAGCTCCTTTCATGCTTGGTGCTCAAACAGTTCAAAAAAATAGATATTTTACTACATTAAATTTGACGTTCATGAGGCCATCACCCAATGGCTAGTTTGCTTGCTTAAATTTGATAGCTTTTGAGATGTCACCGTCCTTGGCAAAAGTCATCGGGTCCTTTTCTATGGCTTTTCTACTTCATGAGCTTTTGTTTCAGGCCTTTTTCCCATAGACAAAAGTCTACAAGAATTGGCCACTCTTTGTCCTTTTCTTTGGGCTCTTTGAAACTCTCTCTGCCCTCCGCAAGGGCTTTTAGACTTTGAACTGCCCTACACAAGGGATTCTAGACTTCGGATGTGTCCTTCAGCTCTTTGGTCTTCTTCATGCTTTGAAAATCCTTTAGCTGCAGCGTTTGAAATCTAACTTCCCTCCACAAGGGCTTTTAGGTCTTGAACTACCCTTCGACTATAGGGCACACCCTTGAACCAAGCCGTTGAACCAACCCATTGAACCAAAATTGGTTCAATGGTTCAATCAGTTCAACAGTTCAACCACTACACGTCGATGCCAAGTGAACCAAAGCCTTTAAGCTGATTAATTGAACCTCCTTATTGAACCGTCTATTAAACCAAAGCATTTGAACCAAACCATTGAACTTAAGTGTTGAACCAAATAGTTGAACCAATTCATTGAATCAGTTCAATGGTTCAATGCTACGCATCGATGCCAAGTGAACCAAGGCCAATGAACTTGAAGCCACTGAACCAACTGAGTGAATCGAATGATTGAACCAACGCTTTAAACCTATCAAATGAACCAATTGGTTGAATTGGTTCAATGGTTCAAAGCTGCATGTTGATGAACCCACTGATTGCATTTAAACCAATTAAACCAAGCATCGAACCAATTGAGTGAACCAAGTGCGTTGAACCAACGCACTGAACCAACTAAATTAAACTAAGTGATGGACCCTACATTTAAACTAAGCTCGATTGAACTGTATGATTGAACCAATGGCTAAACCAATGCGTTGAACTTTGTCGATGAACCAAGCCAAAGTGTTGAACTTAAGTGGTTAAACCGGTTCAACAGTTCAATGTTGTGCACTGAGCCCATTGAACTTTGCTAACTAACCATCTGAAGCATTGAACTTGAGTGATGAAACAAAGCTCGATGGACTTAAACATTGAACCAAGGCCTAAAAATGAAATGATGAACTTAAACATTGAACCAAGGCCTTGAACTAGTTTAATGGTTCAACCATGCCAACTTTTCTTGTGATTTTCTTCAGACCAGAGCCCAAAGAAGCCTTGTTAAACCCAGCACTCTCTATGGAACTGATTCTCCATGTGCCAAAGGACTAACCTGTTAAGTCCATAGAAATACAAAACTTACAGAGTCTATAGATTTAGACCTACAGAGTCTGTAGATTTAGACCTGCAAAGTCCGTAGAAATTTTGTAGAGTCCGTAGAAATGAACAGATTCATGTAAAATTGAAAAATAAAATGGCCTAGAATAGCAGGGATGGAAGGGGACCAATTTTTGGCTTATTGGGTAAAAAATGGTCAATAAATTGGTGACTCCCATGGGAAGCATTCCTGTTATGCTTAAAGACTAGTTGCCTTGCAGTCCATTGGGCACAGAGTCAAATGCAACTTTGAAGAAAGTTAGCAACAGCCCTAGAGATCCAAGAATCAAACATGAAGCCTTTTACCCCACATGCAAAGGGAAATACACAAGGCTAAAAAACACTACCTGTGCAAACTGCACTTAGGGAAAATAGGAAAAGAAACTAGAAGAAAACTACTATATACACCTAACCAAGAATGATTACCTTCCTCCTGGATCAAAGGGAAAACTTCTTAAGTCCCCTTCCTAGCAAGAAGACTTATGGTGGCAGACAAGTGGCTAAAAGAAAAGGAGATTTGGTGACCTGTTCCTCTTGCCTGTCACCTGAGTTGGCTGGTATCTGAGTGGATCAGATTCAAACATGCCTCCAACATACATGTATTCTTCTTATCCCTGGAGGCTTGTTGAATGTTGGTCCTTCATATTGATGCATATCACCAAGAAATCAATGGTTTCTAGCTCATCACCATAAGCCTTTTGATCTATACAGTTCCTCTACAATGCATTATGGTCTGACTTGTTTCCTTCTACCTCATTGAAGACTCTATCAGACTCATCCTCTGCTTCCTCTTGGACTTCTTGGAGAAGGTTGACAGTTGTGATGTCTAAAATGGAATCACAAAATGATTGTTCATCCCACAGAACATCACCTCTCTGTTCAAAGCTTTCTTCTTCAAGGCCTTCCTCTAGGAAGACAGACCTCTCCTTTTCCTTCTTGATGAGCAGGGTCTCTAAATGTTCAAAGGTATCCTCCTGATCCTCCTCCAACTCAGGCTCCTCAATGTAGTCATCCTCCTCATCGAAGCAATAAGGAAGTTCATTGAACAAAGGGGAAGGGAGCTCACCATGCTTATGTTCCTCCTCATATTGTTGGAACATCTACATATATGCAAGACCTGTGTCTTCTCCATTACTGATGAGGTCTTCACAAGGAGCCTCCATGATGATTTCACCTTTGTTGCCACTCATGATAGCCTCTTGGGAAACTGTAGCTTGGATCTTCTACTCCTCACTTGCCTCTTGTAGAACAGGTTCCTCCTTGAGAAAGGGTGAAGTGGGAAAACCATGTGGAAGAGGAGGCAGTCCTTGAGCTAGAATCAAATGATTCTCCTCTTTCCATTTGGTCAGCACTTCATCAATATCAAGTGTGGCCTGATAACTCTCTTGGAGGTGTGTAAATGGGGTGTGTTCAGACATGGAATGTGTCATTGGGTCTAAACCATCCATCACACACTGGCTGAGGAATCTCTCTTTAGACTCCAACTCTATAATTCTCCTAGCTAGATCCTCTTGGAAGAGCCTTTCCTGGAGGTCACCAACATCATCATGAGTAGGAGCAGCCTCAGCTTCTTCAAGGTTTTGAGAAAAACCTTGCTTCTCCTCCTTTTTGCCCCATGAATATTTTTTTCCCCTAGTTCAGGATCTCAAAATTGAAATTTTGCTCCTATGAACAGGCAGCAACTGTGTTTTCTCCAAGGTCTTGGGGCTCTTCCATAAGGTCTGAGAGTTCTATCTCTCTTTCAAGAAGCAGTCTCATCCTAGCCTCTAAATCTTTAATCTGCTTGGCTAGATTATCCTGAAAGAGTCTTTCTTGGAGGTCACCAGCATCATTCTCTTCAAGGCTCTGGGTTGGTTCCTGGCATTCCTTCCTCCAACTCAGAATCTGCACATCACATTGAAAGACTTGGGGAGGTTGAGGAATGCTAGGAAGAGACTTTTGATGCACTGGAAAAGTCTCTAGAAGAGGAATGTGTTGGCTCATGATATTCCCCCAAATGGAAGATTCACAATATAAGGAATTGAGAAGATTGATCTCCATGGGGGGCTGCTCTAATGCCCTTTGATGTTGGAAAGCTAGGTGCATGGGATTGAGAGTAGATGCATCAGATGAGCTAGAGTGAGCAAGTGCTATTTGATAGAAAGGATTTGGTTTAAAAGAGGGGGCTTTCTTCAAAATAAGAGGGGGCACACAAGGTTGACTACCTTGAATAGATGGATTTCTCTATTTTGCTACCTCCTCTATGGATTGTAAGGCCTGAGCTTATCTAAACAAACACTCCTCTTTATACATTAGCTCCTGTTGATATCCGTACTACTCCTCTAGTCTATCAATCTCCATCGTTTGCTTCTCAAATTCTAGGGCCATTTCCCTTATCATTAAAGGGAAACTAGGAGAGCTGCTTGAGGTGATTTTCTAAAAATCTTGAGCTTGATCATAGTCATATGAAGGAAAACAAGACCCATGATTGTGTGCAAAGGAATTATACATACAAAAATGTAATTTTTGATGGCACCAGGCTGCTTAACCAGCTGATTCAACTCAGAGTCACCATTGGTGTTGATGCAAAAGCCTCCAAAGGTTGGTCGGTTAAAGAACACACCAAAAAATATTCAACTCTTTGGACACAACTTGTCCTAGTTGGTCCCACTGGGCATACCAAAACTGTTGACACAAAATATTGCACCCTTGGCAGGAGGCCGATCTCTTGCCTTCTTCACACAATAATGGAAACTCCCCTCTCACCTATGGGACCAGTGAAGCTGGAGGAGAGAGTCTCTAGATAGGGATAGCTCCCTCTGATGTATCTTTTAGGTCCTAGTTTCTCCTACTGCTAACAAAAAATGTAAAAATAAAGTGGGGGATGAAAAGGGAGAGATAGATGTTGAAAACAGAACCTATCCTAAAAAAAGAAAAGGTGATACACCAGAAAATGTGACCCACCCAGCCTGAACATACACTTTTCACCAAAAAGAAGTACCTATACACTTCATCTAACATGAGAGAACCTTCTGCATCAGTGGGTCAGGGATCCATGGAGATACAGGGAGGAAATAACTACTAGAGGTGTTCTAAGACACACTACAACAGCCTATCCACTTCACCTATACTCCTCTAGGGACACTTCTGACAGACCTGTAAAGGAAACTCACAAAATTACACCAGACATGCTAAAATCATTCTGCAAAAGCATTAAGAAAATGACTTAACATAGAATCAAATGCATAGACACATACAAAAGATGCAAAACTCAGAATGGAGGTAAAAATGCTAAGTTCTGATTGAAGGTAAAATCTGGTAGCTCAACCTTACAAGCCTGAGAGATTTTTGGGCAGAGTTTGCCTTAAGACTGAGAGCCCCCTATTCTCAAAAGAGAAGTTTAAAATTTATAGAAAGAGGAAGAGCAACTTGGCACTTTCTGTGAAAGATTTTGGCACTCATTTTTGCAAGTGGCCCATGTGCACTGAACACATCAAGAAGAGGAAGATCACTGCTACTGATGTCATTTCTCAGGAAAGGCCTACTGAAACCATGTTGAATAATCACCAAATTTGACTTTGGCATTCAAGCATTAATGAAACAACATGGCTGCACCTCTGTAGTCTACAAATAGACTACAGTTTGTCCCCTCATCAATGCTAACTATATAAAAATAGGTCATGCCGCTCATCTGCAATAACTCACCTTCCCTTCACCACTTGAATGCTTTATTGTTTTTACTCTTTTAGCCCTCGGGGGTGATCTTCTGGTGGGTCACTGCATTCCTCGAGCTCCTTTCCTGCTTGGCACTCAAATAGTTCAAAACAAACAAATATTTTACTGCATTAAATTTGACGTTCACACGGCCATCACCCAATGGCTAGTTCACTTGCTTAAATTTGATAGCTTTCAGGACGTCACCGTCCTCGGCAAAAGTCATCGGGTCCTTTTCTACAGCTTTTCTACTTTGTGGGCTTTTGTTTCAATCCTTTTTCCTATAGACAAAAGTCTGTAGGAGTTGGCCACTCTTTGTCCTTTTCTTTGGGCTCTTTGAAACTCTCTCTGCCCTCCGCAAGGGCTTCTGGACCTTCGACTATGTCCTTCAGCTCTTTGGTTTTCTTCACGCTTTGAAAATCCTTTGGCTACAACTTTTGAACTCTAATTTCCCTTTGAAAGGGCTTTCGGTCTTGAACTACCCTTTGGCTATAGGGCACACCCTTAAACCAAGCCATTGAACCAAAATTGGTTCAATCGGTTCAATGGTTCAACCACTGCGTGCCGATGCCAAGTGAACCAAGGCCTTTAAACTGATTCATTGAACCTCCTATTGAACCATCTATTGAATTGAAGCATTTGAACCAAAGCATTGAACTTAAGCATTTAACCAAATGGTTGAACCAATCCATTGAACTATTTCAATGGTTCAACACTGTGCACCGATGCCAAGTGAACCAAGGCCGATGAACTTAAAGCTGCTAAACCAACTAAGTGAACCGAATGATTGAACCAACATTTTCAACTTGCCAATTAAACCAATGCTTTGAACCTACCAAATGAACCAATTGGTTGAACCGGTTCAACGGTTTAAATTTGCACGCCGATGACCCCACCAATTGCATTTGAACCGATTGAACCAGGCATAGAACCAATTGAGTGAACCAAGTGCATTGAACCAATGCACTAAACCAACTAAATTGAACTGAGTGATGGACCCCACATTTGAACTAAGCCTGATTGAACTATATGATTGAACTAATGGTTAAACTAGCACACTAAACTTTGTGGATGAACCAAGCCGAAGCATTGAACTTAAGTGGTTAAACCGGTTCAACAGTTCAACACTGTGCACTGAGCCTATTGAAATTTTTCGACTAACCATCTGAAGCATTGAATCTGAGTGATGAAACAAAGCTCAATGGACTTGAACGTTGAACCAAGGCCTGAAAATGAAGCGATGAACTTAAACGTTGAACTAAGGCCTTAAACTGGTTCAATGGTTCAACCATGCCATCTTTTCTTATGATTTTCTTCAGACCAAACCCTGAAGAAGCCTTATAAAACCTAGCACTCTTTCTAAAACTAATTCTCCATGCACCAAAGGACTAACCTCCTAAGTCCATAAAAATCCAAAACCTATAGATTCTGTAGATTTAGACCTGCAGAGTCCATAGATTTAGACCTATAGAGTTCATAGAAATTCTGTAGAGTCCGTAGAAATGAATAGATTCATGCAAAATTGAAAAATGAAATGGCCTAGAATAGCAGGGACAGAAGGGGACTAATTTTTGGCCTATTGGGCAAAAAATGGTCAATAGTTGTAACCAATCCTTTGACCATAGTTCTAGTTCAAATCTTAGTGCTCTCCATACCTCAAAACCTTCTTCTAATTAGCACTAGGGTAACCACACAAACTCAACCTTCCCAAATTCCTCCACCTCAAGCATACCAACCACTTCTTTTCCTTAACACGTGCCTATGACAACTTACCAATATGTCCCTAACCTATAAGGGTACATACTAACCACTACCCAATCTTTTATACCAAATAGTTCTTATGTGCCGCCATCTCAACCTCTTGGCACCACCTATCAATATGTGGCTTTGTCATTACCATCTATTGTCTATTCATATATTGCTACGAACTAGCCTTAACAAAATGTACATCTTAATTATGTGGTTTCTCAACCCCAGCCTGACCTAATCAAAATGCTCATAGACAAAATGACTAGTTTGGAGTCATCCATCTCCGCCTCAACCAATATATTATCTTACAACCAAATTTTTAATGATCTTATCCATCCCTCTATACCTATTCATTCTTATCCTTCTCAATGGGAATTTCCCAAATTTTCTAAATTCCAAGGTAAAGATGACCCTCAGCAACATTTAAGAGCATTCTGACATGCATGCTACTTGATTGCTTATGATGATGCTCTTCTCCTCTGAACCTTTCCCATGTTATTATCTAAGGCCACCCTTGACAAGTATAGTGCTCTTCCCACTCATTCTATCTTTTCTTTCTCTCAATTGGCATAAACCTTTTTGGAACACTTTTTTGTAAACATATCTAAAAAGGTCTCCATTACAAACCTATACTCCATAAAATAGTTTGAAGATGAGTCCATTGTTGATTTTGTTGCTAGATGGAGAGGTCTTATTGATCAACTCACTTTCCCATTACCTTAACCTGAGTTAATCAAATTAATTTCCTAGGGTTATGCTAAACACATTTTTCCAACTCTCCAAGTCCAAACCTTTATGACCTTTGACAAAGCTTTTACTATGGCCCATAAATTGTAAAACTATGTTATTGATGAAGGGAAGTTGAAGCTTCAAAATAAAAATTCTAGTTTCAAATCCATAGAGTCATCTTCCACCAAAACTACAATCCCAACCAATTCTAAAGTGAAAGCATCAACACATTCTGTCATTCTTAAAACTATACCTCCTCCACACATTAACCAAACACCTCCAACTAATAACCTTTCCACTCACCAAAACTATACTCAAAATCAGGTCCTTTCAAAACCATTTACCTTGATTAGATAATCTTATGAATCGGTGTTGGAGAAACTACTCAAGGCCAATCTAATCTAACTTCCACCCATCAAGCCCTTTCAACAATTTAATACTTCTTTCCCCCTTCCTAGGTGGTACAATGATAATGATCATTGTGACTATCATCGAATTGTTGGACATGATACTAATAGATGCAATACTTTTAAAAGCATTATCCAAGACCAAATTTATAAAAGGGATCTTGTGTTTGACAACCCAAATGTTCCTTCAAACCAATCCTTTGATATTTTCCAAAAACCATTTCCAAACCATCCATCTTCAGCCCAACACTATGAAAGCCAACCTAAATCCTCCAATTCACATGAAGCACATGTAATCAATGTCATTAGTAATGTGCCCATTATTGAAGATGTTATTACTTCTATCACCCAAATTAAGGAGAACCACCTACCACCAACCCCTTTAAATTCCCAAATGAAGGAAGTGACTATCCCCTCCACTTCTTTGGATGAAACCATGGTTTCACCCACCCCCCTTATGGTGGAAACACCTAAGGAGATGGTCACTCCATTGACCATTTTATTCACTTCTCCAATCTAGCTTGAAAAACCACTTATTCCTTTGGACAACCAAACTGAGGAAGAAGCTAAACCAACCCTTCCACCTAAAACCATTACCCTTACCACACCAATTACAGAATCATTTGTATTTTCCCTAAAAGCCATCTCTTAAGAGACAATACCCCTATCTACCCAACCATTGCCTTTGGAACCTTCCACAAAGGATAATAATACTAAAATCACTACTTATTCATCCCCAAAGGGTTTAAACTTTGAAGTTAATGATCAAGGAACAATTCCTGTTTATAAACCCTTCTCCTAGTTAGTTCAAAGTTTAGAGTTCACCTCCCAACCTAACTTTAATAGAGCTACATTTTGGCATCAGCTTGGACTCCCATATCAAAATAAAAATAAACCTTCTAATTTATTGGAATCCACTCTCAAGCCTATTGTTACAACTCCACCAACTAATCCTCCTAAAGTTACCAAGGGGACACCTCAAACCCCTATCTAAAATTGCTAAATCACCCTATGCTTCTTTTACCAAGCCAATCAAGACCTTGGGGATCCCTCCCATGCCAAATCTCACTCACCCTCCTTTGAGATTAGATCTAACCACACCAATCTAACCAAAACCCAATCCAATTAAGCCCATTAAGAAGGAGGGACTACCCAGACCTCAAATTTGAGGAAAAACCATACCAGATCCTTAACCCTTACCTTCTATTTCAGGACCACACCACGATTTCCATAACTTACTCTTCCTCCAAACACCCATCTCCCTTTAATTTACCTATGACAATCCCATCTCCTAGTTTAGCATCATTCCTCACCAACCTTTCCCCATCCACCTTCCCATCTATTAAACCCTCATCATCTAGACCCCCAATTTCTAGACCAATTGTAACTAAGACAATTCATTTGAAACCTCCAACCAGGCTTACCCCACCAACCATACCTCCTATTAAAAGTCCCTTACCCAACAAGAAACCTAAACCAAAAAAACAAACCCCACCATTTCCAAAATCCTTATCAAAGTCTTATACAATAATATTACAAAGGCTCCTACAAGCTTCTACCATTAACTTGCCCCCCATCAAGCCTTTTGACCCCACTCATCAAAAGCTAACATGGTTCAATGATAATCTAATTTGTCTTTACTATAGAACCCCTGGGCATGATACAAAGAACTGTAAAGCTCTCTAAACTATCATTCATGGCCTTTTACAGGAGGATGATCTATTGGATGAATATTTTTTAAGCCCTTTGCCTCTATTACCACCTATCCAATATTCCTACCAATCATCTCCTTCTCTACTCCCACCAAGGAGTGTAACAGAGGAACCGAAGAAATTAACTAGTCCCCTTATCCATATTATTCATATGGTAACTTAGTTTAGAGCCCAACATAAGGACAAGGGTAAAGGGGTCCAATAAAATGAAAAGGGTAAAGCCAAGGCCACCATTTCATGGTCTTCCCCTTCACCTCTTCAACCAACTAACCAAACCCAGTAGATTACACCTTTACCTTCATAACCATCCAAGCTTAAGGTCTCCATTTTGGAAGCCCCTTCCTCCTCTAATGCACCTTCATTTGTCCAACACTTGGTGATAAAATAACTTCACCAAATGCCCATTAAAATGAGTCTTTCTAACTTAATCAACACCTCACCTCAACATCATCAAGTTTTAATTGAAGTAATGCATTCTATATAATTTTAACCAGATGATCCCCAACCTCTTACATATTTGATTGGATTTGTCCAACACGTTACTAGTGTCACCTCTTAAGAATCTAAAATCCCACCATATCATAGTGAATATCCTAATCCTCCTCTTTTTATCATAACATCCATCAATCATACACATGTCAAAAGGGTCATGATTGATGGAGGAGCAAGTATCAATGTCATCTCCTCCCATGCTTATGATCAACTTCAACTACCTAAAAACATCATGTCGAAAAGCTTGATGGTTCTTTGATCATTCAATGATACCTTGGCCACTACTCTAGGGATAGTTATTCTCCACATCTGGTTGGGGCCTCAAACCATTCTTGAATTGTTTTACATCGTAAAGGGCAAATTTCAATATAATGTGTTACTTGGTCGCCCCTAGATTCACACCATGTCATGCATTCCTTCTACCCTTCATCAATGCATTAAGTTTGAGCGTGAGGTACAAGTCATTATAATCAAAGCTAATCTAAGTCCCTTTACTTCTTATAATATAATGTATCAACCCAATGATGTTCTTATTACACCTTCACCCTCTTCACAGCCAACCACCAACCAAACCACCACATCAAACCAACACACCAACACTTATAATTTCAACAATAGTGAAGCATCCACTAGTTAAACTATTCCTTCATCACAAATCCTAGTTGAGCACCCCTTGTAATCAATGTTCCAATGACTTACACTTGGGGAATATCAAATTTTATCTTTGGATGTTTTTCCCTCTCCACATGAATTTGGGAACCTTCAAAATGATCCATCTTATGATCCAAATATTGGTACCCTTATTCCCTTTGGTCTTCACAATAATAGAACATATTTTGTCTATGGGGGACTTGATAAACCACTTCTTGCACCTACCACCATGCCTTGTATTCAACCATTCACTTCTAACTTCTCCTATCTTAGCAACTTGACCTTTGTTCAAATGTACCTTCATCGATTCATTTGGAAAGGCTTTGGGTTTGGCCTCTATGAACAAGGACCCCATGTACTTCCTGCTATCAAAACTCAAAAACCTCATGAGTTCTTTAGCCTAGGGTATGTTCCCCTAGAAGAGCCCATACCAACCTCACCAATTCTACCTCTGTCATTTGGAGAACCACCAACCTCACCAATTCCACCTCTCCCATTTGGGGAACCACCAACCTCACCTCTCCCATTCTAGGAACTTCTACCCTTATCAACCTCACTTTCTAATTTGAAAAACCTCTACCCTCACCAACTGCATTTAAAGACAATGAAATCATCCCACCTAACTTTTTGTTATCAATACTATCAGTTTAGGTCCCCTAACTTATCGACAAGGGGGTCAAACTAAAACCATTCCTCTCATCCACCCTAAAATAATCATGCATGATTCACCTACCATTAACACCATTCAATGTTAAAATGACAATTCTATTCTTACCTATCTGGGTGTTAAGGATTCTTCTCTTTAAAAATCCCTCCCTCTTGAAAACCAAATAATGTTAAATGAGTCAACCACAGACATTAATTTGGGTACTCAGGAAAACCCTCATATTGTCAAGATTGGCCAATCCTTAACTCCTGAGGAACAAAGAAACTATGCAGCCTTCTTTCATGACCGTAGCATAGAATTTTCTTGGTCTTATCAAGATATGCCTAATACTAACCCATCCATTTCCCTTCATAACATAGTCACCTATCCTAAGGTTAAGCTAGTCCAAAAAAAATTCATCAAATTCATCCCTATATAGCTCTTCTTGTCAAAGAGGAACTTCAATGCCTTCTATCTGTTAATTTCATTCAGCCCATTGAATTTCCACAACGGGTCTCTAACATTGTTAATGTCACCAAACCCACCGAGGGAATCCATCTTTGTGTGGATTTATAGGATCTTAACCTTGCATGTGCCAAAGATGACTTTCCCCTACCTAACATTGACCAACTTATTAATCTTACCACTAGCCATGAAATGTTATCCCTCATGGATGGATTTTTGGGATATAATCAAATCCTGATTTCTCTCCAAGATAAACATAAGATATCTTTTATCACCCCATGGGGAAATTTTTTCTATCGTGTCATGCCTTTTGGCTTAAAAAATGCAGGAGCCACATATAATCAAACCATGACCTACATTTTTCATGACCTCATTCATATAATAGTTGAAGACTATGTTGATGATTTACTCAGAAAATCCAAACATTGCTAGGATCACCTCACCATTTTAGCCATCATCTTTGAAAGACTTATCCATTATCATGTTAGGCTCAATCTGAAGAAATACATATTCAGGGTCTTATCAAGAAAACTCCTGGGCTTCATTGTTTCCCTTTATAGAATATAAATAGACCCCACAAAAGTCAGAGCCATTCTAGAAATGCCTCCTCCTACTAACTTAAAACAAATTCATAGCCTACAAGGAAAACTTCAGTCAATCTACCATTTTATCTCCTAGCTATCTGATTATTTGCAACCCTTTCACCACATCCTAATAAAAGATACCTCCTTTATATGGGCCAAGAACTATCAACAAGCCTTTGATGCGATCAAGGAGTATCTTCTTTCTCCACCTATCCTTATTCCCCTAAAGGAAGATCAACCCTTTTATTTATACCTATCTACCATTGATCATTCTTTGGGAGCCATGCTCACTCATTGTAATGACCAACATAAGGATCAGGTTATTTATTACATTAGCCACACCCTCATTGACTATGAAACTTGATACACCCATCTAGAAAAACTATACCTTGCCTTAGTTTTCATCACCTCTAAACTTCGTCACTATCTTCTTAATCACAAAACTTATATCCTTACCAACACTAACCCCCTCAAGTATATGCACTCTAAGCCATATCATAACTAATATATGGCTAAGTGGCTCATGCTTTTAGCTGAGTTTGATCTTGAGTTTATTTCACAAAATTCCATTAAAGGATAGGTCATTGTAGACCAACTAGTTGAATCTCCTCTCCCTGATAATCAAACTCCTCTTTTTTCCTTTTGGGATGAGTCTATAGCTACTCTTTCTTTAGAAGAACCCACCTATCAAATGACTATGTATTTTTATGGTTCCAAATGTCAAAATGGTGGGGGTGCTAGCATAGTACTCATTCCTATTAATAGATAACCTCTCCCTCTTTCTTTCAAACTTGATTTCAAATGCACCAATAATATAGTTGAATACGAGGCCTTGATCATAGGTCTCTAAACTGCCCTAGCCTTAGGAATCTCAACTTTACAAGTCTTTGGAGATTCTAAAATTATTATGAACCAAGTAACAGGAGCCTATCAATGCAAAAATGATGTTCTTTTGAAATATAAATAACTTGCTGACAAACTATTATCATTATTTAACCATTATACCATTCAATCAGTCCCTCACTCTACAAACAAGTTTATGGACATAATGGCTTCCCTTGCATCCCAAATTCCATCCCAACCTATTGACTCTAAAATATTTATCACCATACACCACTTTGTCACCCCATCTTACCTTAGTCTTGATCTTCCTACTATTTTCCAAGTAGAAAAATCACATTTAGACATTTGGTATGACCAAATCTTTGACTACCTTAATGTTGGTGTCCTTTCACTTGATCTTTCAAGAAATGCTCATAGAGATTTCATTCAAAGCACCTCCTACTACTTAATACTAGGGGGAATTCTTTATAAATGAGTCTTTGATGGCCTCTTTATTCGATGCCTTCATAACAATGAAGCCTCTCACACCATTAAGGAAGCACATGATGGCATCTGTGGAGGACACTTCAGTGGTTTGGCTATTTCAAAGCGTATTCTTTGCCTGGGATACTATTGGCCTACACTTAATCAAGATTATTGTGAATATGTCAAGAAATGTGTCAAATGTCAACAACATGCTAACCTCCATCATGCACCTCCTCATGGCCTCCATGTATCAATAGATTATTGGCCCTTCTTGCAATGGGGCCTTAATCTTATTGGTGAGATCAATTGTCATTCCTCTCAATATCACCAATATATCATCACTACCATAGAGTATTTCACCAAATGGGTAGAAGCCATTCCATTGATCTCAATCAAATCTTAAAAAATCATTGAATTAATTACCCATCACATCATCTTCCACTTTGGTTTCCCTCATAAAATCATCACTGACAATGGAAAATCCTTCAAGAATAAAAATATCTAGGAACATTGTAAGTATTTTGGCATTGACTTAAGTTTCTCTTCCCCTTATCATCCACAAGCCAATAGATAGGCCAAAGCTTCTAATAAAACCCTTGTCAAAATTATCACCAAAGTGGTCAATGCTTTGGGCAAGGATTGGCACCTTCATATCCCATTTGCTTTATGGGCCTACTGCACTACTATCCAAATAGTTATGGGTACTACACCTTTTTCTCTGGTCTTTGGAGCTGAGGTGGTTTTACCTCATGAAGTCTAAATTCCATCTCTCTATATATCCTTATAAGAAATTCTTTCTAAAAGTGACTATCATCAAGAATGCTTAACATTCTTAGAACTCCTTAATGAGCATCACCTTATTGCCCTTAATCACCTCCGTATCTATCAAGATCATATCAAGCGAGCCTACAACAAACATTTAAAAATATGAGAATTCAACATTCAAGACCTTGTCCTTACATAAAACCAACATGTCACGAATATGGAGAAAAATAAAATGGATAAGTTTGCCTTCAACTAGCTCAGACCCTATATTATAACCCACAAGTAAGGATCAAGAACTTATTATTTGTCCTCTCTTGAAGGCAAACTAGAACTTGAGCCTCTCAATGCTTCAAATTTGTGCCCTTTTTATTGATAAGGCCTATCTAACACACCCTATTGTCTAACTTAAGTTCATCCTTTGATTTTAAGAACTTCTCACTCCCCTAACCCTCTTACCTTATTCCTCTTAAGGGCATGTGGTTACACTAGATCCATGTGATTATCCTTCAAGCCTTTTCATCCAATCTTAAATGTGGGTACCACGGCTCTACACATGGCATGGATCTCATGGATACTTTTCATCTTTTGCTAGATGGAATCCCATGACCACACATCCTTTAAGATCCCCTCCTATTATCACATAACCTCCATATTGAGACACAACCTTTCCCTTACAAATGATTTTGCTCTAAGCTTCAAATCGATACGTCCTTGTCTCAAATAAAAGTTCAAGATTTTTAGGATTCATATTATTTGGGTCCATTATCATAATAAAAATAAATAGACCATTCCCTCAAAGGATAGATGTCACCTTAATGATAAAATCATAGACTTCTCCCTCGAAGGATAGCTATCAAAAGTCTAACTTAGACCACTCCCTCAAAGGATGGCTGAGCTAACACGATAAATATTATTTAGCAGCCACAATTAGCTCTATTTTGTAACCTAGTGAAGCTTCCCACCTTGATCATCTTGACTTATTTTAAATCAATACATGATCTTATCAAAATTTAACATTATCCCAAATGAAATGCAATCAGTTCTCTTTTAATATTGGTAGACTTCTTGCATTGATCAGTCTACCCTTTCATGACATGGACTAGTCTATTTTAGTTCTAGGTGTCACCTAAGTAAAGGGGTGGGTGAGCCCATACATGGTTCCCTACCTAGCACTTCTTCCCTTACCTATTTATCACTACCCTCTTTTTCTCATATCACCTCTATAAATCAAAAGATGTTGAGCTCACTTGGCACATTGTGTTTATATGACACACCTTAATACTAAGGAAATGCTAATTTGATGCACCTGAAGAGTTCACATTCATTAAAATCATATCCTCTTTGTGGGGCATAATGAGATCCTTGCCAAATAATATATAATTCCCCTATTTGTTAGTACCCATACCTACCCTACCTATCAAAACTAAAATCATTCCACAAAATAAAGCATTAACATTCAAAATCAGTTAATTTATCATACCTAGCTAACATAATTAACCAAACTCACCTCAAAATATTAAAGTAATCATTATGAATAACATTATTAAAACATAATTTACCACATACCTATATCAATTAACCAACCATTACCATTAAGCATCATAGCATAATTAATATTGAAGCATAACTGCATAAATCATCATGAAAGCATAACCATCAAATAAAACATTAGACATCATCAACACAACATCTTACAATAAAATTATATCATGTGTGTGTGTGTGTGTGTGTGTGTGTGTGTGTGTGTGTGTGTGTGTGTGCGCGCGCGCGCGCGCGTGTGTGTGTGTGTGTGTGAAATGTCTATACATCATAAAATATCACTCAAAATACATCTCACATCTTTAGCATGTAGGCTGATATCAAAAAATTAGATCATATACATATCATGGCCCTGGTAGACCACTGTCACTAGCCCTACTAGTACCTGTATCTATACCTACACTTGTACCTATACTTGTACTAGGTGGAGGCCCTATTGGCCAACCCACTACCATAACCCATCATCCTAGGGTCCCCAAACCTACTCCACCTAACACACTCAGCTGATACTCTACCCACCTTAGCTTATTAGGACATTGTGCTAACACAATGCCCTCATAATATCTAAACTCTTGTATCATTGCATGATACCTTGTCTATGTGATATATCCAAGAGGTATTTTAATTGTCACTATTCCATTGGCCCATCATAAGGAATCTCTCTCCCAAGTCACCAAATCAAGTAAGACCCTTACCTAGTCTCACTCCCCTGTTAATGCAGTCACCTGACCCTATATGATGGTCATCTACCCATATAAAACTATGATATGTGCATAGGCCTGGTCTCTCTCCACTATGACTCTTCCTACCTAACCCTAAAGAGTCACAACTTGTCCTTGTAATGCAACTATCTAGTCCTGTACTACCACTAGTGTTGTTGCCACCTGTGAGTCCCCCTGTACTTGCCCCTATCTCTGATCTACATCCATCGAGACCCTATCACCATTTCCGAACCCAAAATCCATCACCATATATTTACCTTAAAACCACATAGGGTAGTTAGGTGTCACCCTGATATCATCACCTCCCCTTAACGATAGCTCCTTAAAATCCAAAACCTCATCCTGTGGCTATGGCTTTGAAATTGGATACTCTAAATCCTCCCTCTTGTACTATACAAAATAAAGAGGGATCCCCTATCCCAATCCACACTATCACCATACCCTCTCCAATAGTATATGCTTGGTCTCTCCCTCCCATTGCCCATAGATCCACCTCCAACTCTATAGAGATAATATATGATGTTGGTAGCCCTCCCATGTAAGCCACTCCCTATATGTCCTCCATACTATATCACCATCCACCAAACCCCCCAGTGCATCTCTAAACCAATCTAGGTCATATGTACCACCACCTACTCTTGTCAAGGCCCTCTCTCTCCTCCAGCAATAAAAAATAACCTTATAATCTATCAATAAATACCCTTGACCAGTAAACCCAATGGCCACAATACTCATATGTGCTCATATGCCCAATAATATAGCATAAACCCCACACTAATGCCATATCGTCTGTGGGCTTGAAAACCCCACAACTCCCTATATATCTACACTAGTAATACATGTGCCTATCCAAACATAACTCTACCTAGATATAACTCCACTAACACCCTAAATAACACACAAGGGTATCTCCCTCTAATTGAATTTTTTAATGCATAACAGGTAACCGCTAACTATAACATAGTCAACATATGTCTATCCCTTAGGGCTCTTTGGTATAGTGGTCTGATACTGAAGCCTCTAACATGAAACTCTACCACACCTACATCATCCCCCTATACGATCTCCAAACACTCATCCATCTCATTCCCCTGTATTTGATAAATGGGATCTTCTCATATTCATAATCATTTAATCTAGTGAACATCATCCAATAGTATCATCATCTCTCTTATCGACAACCAAAAGGTATTAGTCATTGGTTCCCATCTCTCGATGAGGGAAACTATCATAGCAGCATCCCTTAGAAGACACTGGTAATGGCACATCCCCCCAAAACCCACCACCTCCATATGATGCATATCCTCGACCGTCATCACATCTCAAACTACTAGGAATATCTCAAGAATACGATCTCACAACTAAATCTACTCTCATGCCTAAAACAACCATGTCATGAATTAAGTAAAATTCTATCCCTCTAAACATGATAATTAAAATAATTGATAGACTTTCCCTACCTTTCTCTCTGATAAACACTATTTGAATCACCTACCTACCCTTTATTTTTCACCCTGATATTGACTATCCTCTTTCACCCACCCACACACCATTCTAAACCATACTTTCTCACATATAAAACACACCTACACCCTAATCTTAAACCATAAACCTAACCCTAAACACCTAAATTCTCATAACCTAAATTCTCAAAAACTAAACCCTAAATTCTAAAAACTAAACCTTAAAAAAGCCCTTTTGTCAACCATTGATAGTTCTACCAACCATCAATGGTCCTCTAGGGGAATTTTATACCCCTAGGGTTGATTGACGTTGGTTGGATCCATCATCGATGGTCACCTATGAGCGACTGTTGGTTGTAGGCCTCGACCCTCCAACCTCCCCAAAACACCCAAAAACATCAAAACCCCCTTCCTCTCTACATTTTCTCTTATTTCCCCCCCCCCCCTCATCAATTTTAGTCAGTTTCCTACCCACCCCTCCTTTTTTCCCCTCACAATAACCAAAATAGATCAAAAATAACCTAAAACCTAGGTTTCCTTTTCACCTAAATAACCACACTCTGTAAACTTTTAAGTCTTAATTAAAACTCTAATTAGATTCTATCAATTTTTTAAAAAAAATACCCACCTCATTTCATAATCGGTGGCACCTCCTCAAGTTATGACCTATCAATGGTACATCTTTGAGGTCCATCTCACCCACAAACATGCTCTCAAAAAACCAATCTCCTCTTGATACCTCACCTAGATTCCATGTACTCACAAATGCTCTTCATATACTATGCTCACATAGGACAAAATGCCAAAAGCTCACATGCAAATGAGGATAAACTATTACCAATTACCTTTTTGACCATTGGTTTAGGGTTTGTAGCCAACCGTTGATGGTTATCCAACCATCATCAATTGACACTAATTGTCACCATTTTACCATCACCATCAATGGTTAGGGTGGCTTGTTTTTCCACCTCAATTTTTTCTACTTTAACTGCTACCTCTTCATGCCTCTAACATGAGCTCCACCTTGCCACCTTGACCTGACCCTCACCACCAAGAACTACATTTGTCCTGAATTCCATGTTGGATGTACTATCTATAGGACTATATAGGCAATGTCCTCTTGCCTTAGGCATTTGGAGTCATCTCAGCCATAACCTAACCCAATCAATCCACCCATTTATCCACATCTATCATGACATCAAACTCTCTTTTAGAGAACACCTATTTGTACACATTGCACTGACCCTACTTTGATCATTATTGACCATTTTGACCAATTTTGACTTATTGAACCTTTTTTGCACCACTTTGTGTACCACCTGACCATTTGTGTTTTCTCGAGAGCACTTCTTACCCTAGATACCTGAGTAAACACTGACCCTTTTTAGGATAATTTATATGCATAAATTGATCATCTATGACCAATGTTGGGGATTGGTTACCTTGTCACTTTTTCTAGAACCCAAAATTATTATTATCAACACTGGCCATTTTATGTCTTTGCATGATTTTGTGACCTTCGCATCTCATTGCACCTTGTGTGTAGTTGCATTTTAATACCTATAACTTCTTTCTTTTTATCAAACCACAACTCGATTTACCTCATCGACTCTTGGTTTAAGGGGGAATACCCTCCTCCCATACTTGGGGAAACTGACCTTGGACTATCAACCTCCCATTTTTTATTTTATAGCTTATTGACCTAAAACTACACAACAAAAAGGGTCAAAATATAAACACTTAAAAACATCCCTTACATCATTTTTAAGGTCACATCATCATGAACTGACTCTCAACCTTGACCTGACCATTAACCTAGTTAACTCTTCTTTTAACCTAGTTGACCCCCTTTTACACAAATTTAAATAAAGTATTTAACACCCTAAATTCCACCTCTTTCGTGAAAGAGGGTCGATCATCAATGGTTAGCCTAACCATTGATAGTTATCCCAACCATCGATGGTTAGGTACCATCACCCACTAAATTAAAAACTTCCAGCTGTCAACAAGCTTACACTAACAAAATTGGCAACTTTCCCATTCACAAACTCATGGATTTCTTTCTGTCAATCCATCACACTTATCCAGGACCAACTTAGCAACTTTCTCTCCCTCAATTTGGTAACTCTTTCTCCTCATTCAAGAAGTTTTGTGCTATAAATATAAGGCTCATGGAGGAGATATGGGACCAAAATTTGTGCATCCAGACTCTCTTCTTTTATGTTTAGACATTCAGCAACCTGAAGTTCTACCCATGTGATTCTCTCATCAAGGTACCATTACACTTCCCACATTTCTCCAGGCATTAAACCATCCATTTCTTCAAATCAAAGGTACCTCACTTTTTTTCTCTATTTTGATTTATCCGTCTTTGCTTATTGTAAGTGTGTTCTCTATTAAATACTCTTCTTGCCTATTTTCCCTTACCCACACTACCCATACAACCTTTTTGGCCCCTCAATTACCTATTTGTAGCTCATTTTTACTCCCCATCAAGTTTTTGATAGGTGACCACCAACAATTGCCATAACCATCACCGGTTATAGCAACCACCATCGGTCACCTGACCATCGATGATCAAGACAACTGCCATCGGTCACCTTGATTGTCGATGGTCACTATCACCCAAAATTATAGATTGTTATTCTGACCCTCCTTTTCACCTTCTCAAACTCCTGGCCATCCCTTAACCTATACCTGAACACTTTTTTGATTTTTCTATACCTAACCTTAACTTGTTTATTTCATGTAGATGACCCTACTAAGACTTGCACATGAGATAGATAGTGTCTTTAACCTTCATATTATCCCCTAACCTCTATTTATTAGTCAAAGTAACATTGCCTTTGAGTTATCCCTTTGTATTATGGTTCTCACACCCCATTTGGAAGATGTAGAGGAATAGTTAATCATAATCTAGGAGGATATTGATGAGGCTACTGCATTTTGGAACCATTATTTTGATAACATTGATCTTGCTATAGATTAGTCTTCTTTTTATATTTTTCATCGGCATCATTTCATATCTACTATTTGTAATTCCTTTTTTATTAACAAACTTGAATGTTGATAAAGGGATGACATCCATTTAAGGAAGCATATTCCTTTTTTGGGACATGTTTCTCAAGATAGCCCCTTACCTCTCTATTAACATATTTTTCATTAAGTTTCTGTGATTTGTAGGTCATTCTTCCCTCACTAAAGAAGAGTTCTCACCTCATTTGGATATCAATGTGCACACTTTCTACCAGGTACACACCCCTTATTTGTTGTTTATCTCCTCCTTCAAAGCAAAAAAAAGAATTAGAGTAATAAATCAAGTGAAATAGCTAGCTAAATAAATTAGTTTTCAAAGACATTTTTATAGTAGTGGAGCTACAACTCCTCAAAAAATATCGATCATGAAATTGAGAAACCCTTATTTTTATTTTGAGCACACAACCAATGATACCAAATTAATGGCTTAGAGGCCATTACCACTTTTTACAAACATGGAGTCTAATGTAGATCAAATAAATTTTCAATTTTAGTGATCCAAGTGAGTGGATCATTACCATAAAACTTACACAGGTCCACTTTTATAAACATCGACTTGGGGCCAAGATTGGTGTTGGGATTGTTTGGAGGAGGAGAACCAAATTGAATTAGTGGAGGTTTATTCTGCAATGGTTGAGCTAACAAGTTAGCCAATTTCCTAGTTATTTGTTTCAATTGATCCAACATGTCATTCAGGTCCCCTCTCAACCCTGTGATGTCCCCTTTAACCATATCAAAATCATCTTTTTTCACCATGCCTTGTACCTCTAACTTAAGTTGTTGAACTACCTCTAAAATACACATATTAGAAGTTTTAGACTCCATGTCATCATTGTGAGGATTTTTTTGAGTTTCTTTCCCTTTCCCACATCTGTGAGTGTTCTAAATATCCATGAAAAAAACCTGGGAGGGTCTTAGCCCTAAAAAAATGTACCAATGGAATACATTATTTCAAGTGTCTCACCAAGATGAATCCAATGACTACTAATGTGCACAAAGGTGAAAAGTTTTGGCTCAAAAAAATATACTAGTAGAATATACCATTGTGATCATCTCCCAATAATTTCCAATTCACATAAGGTAAAAAAAAATTCAAGACTTTTTATTTTATTTTACTCATAATTTTTTATTTTTAAAAAAAAAAACCTCATAAACAAAACTTCAGTGATGAAAAAATGCAATTCATTCCGGATCACAAGTTATGTTTTTTGGTCTTCTAATTATTAGGATGCCAGATGTAGAAAAAAAATGCACGATAAAAACTTTCTCAAATAAAATATATGATACCACTTGTAATGAAATTAATTATATGATTTAGTAATAATATAATTATATATCATAAATTTAAGAATAGAATAAGTAGATCCACAATTTGTAAAAGAGTTGAATACTTGAATATTATGACTAGGCCACTTCAAGGGCCAACCTCTACAAAAATTATATAAGAATAGAGTTAATAATATGATGATAAAATATTAATTAGTGCCTCCTATATATACTCTACTTAGCCATGGTTATTCCATAGGCTGACCATACTAAGAACATTGAGAAATGAAACAAGATATCCACAAGCCAAACATTGAGATATGAAGTTGTGTAAGTCACAATTCAACCACACATATCCCTAGATGCATTATAGGTTAAGGGTGAGTATATATCTTGAAGAGGTCTTTTACATATGCATTAAGTAACTGCAGACTAGAGATATTGAGTATTTGATCAAATAGAAGAGCCTCAATTTTGAAGATGTAACATGGGAGGATGAAGCATTTATGCATAAACATCCTAGTTTGATTCAATGTTGAGAATAAAATTATTATAAATGGGAAGGGCATGCTATGTCCTTAACTTATAGTGTGTTTAGGGATATGTGTGGTTGACTTGTGACTTACATACCTTCATATTATCTTATTGCATTTCTTAATATTCTTAGTATGGTCAGCGTATGGAATAACCATCATTAAGTAGAGTATATATAGGATGTATTGATTAGTCTTGTATCATAATATTTTTAATAATATGCTTATTGCATTTTTTTAGGTTACCCCCTCAAAGTGGCTTGATCATAATATTCAAGTATTATGTTGTTTCGATCATTGTTGTTATGGATCTGCTTAATCTATTCTTATTTTTGCAATATATAATTATATTGTTGTGAATCATATAAGTAATTTCATTATAGACTAATATAAATTTATGGATATATTTCCAAAAACTTAGAGTATAATAGTGTTTGGATCATATCCAAGAAATGTTTTGGATGCAGTTCATAGTTATGATAACCAACTCTTTTTTTCAAAACATCTATTGTATTGGCTGAAAATCTTATATTATCTTTCCAAAATTTTGCAAGTAAATATTTGAAATCATTGACTATAGCCTTGTCCTTTCATGGAAGTCTACCAGAGAACGCCTAGAGATCAGTGGTATTGGCATCATTAAGTCTTTGGCATCTTCCAATCACTTTCATAATCTTTTTATTTTTATGTCCAAAGTTTGGCTAGTTTTTTAAATCAATCAATGTTTACTTGTTTGATCACTTACTACACAAGTTTTAAGTATACATTGAGTATCATTACAATCTTTGTTACATGATCTCAGACCTACAGTATGATATGTATCATGTAGATTTTCAATAATTTTATTGTTTTCATCATCCATGTTAGATGTTCTTAGTCCTAGGGTGTACATTATAGGTCTCATCTTAATCAATTTCATTGACGAAACAAACAATTGACTTTTTTAACTATCAAAATATAATTTATCAAAGAAACTATCCCAAAATTTTTCAGCTAGTCTTCTTGAATGGAAGTTAGACATTTTGCTATGCATTGGTTTTAAAATATTTTCATTGACTTCAATTAAGTGCTTGCCTTTTAGACGCACAATATTTAGAGGTGTTGTTAATGGTGGAATTTGTCAATTGGGTGTTTCAAAATCATTATGTTGATTGTTAATTTCATTTTTTAGTGTTTTCATGGTATTTCATTAATTTTTACTTTCATCATTATGTGTTTCTATGATTTTTTTTCATTATTAGGGGGTAAATAATCATGCATAGATTCATCATCAAAACTTTATACTTTGAATGTGGAATTCTAACATAATGTGGACTATTAGGTAAACATTCATCATTGTTATTCAATTCATCATTATCTATAACATTTGGTTCATTGTCTTGAGTGAAATGTTTGAACTTGAATGCTTTATTTTTCTCTCAACTCTTGTAATTGCTCTAGTTTTTTTTGCTTTAGCTACTTCCTCTTCCTTGAACGAGAACCATCACCCATGACTTGACAAATAAAAATTAAATTATTTTTTATGGTGGGGTTTGAAATGATAATTTGATTCCTTTTGCCTTTGTCATTCAAAGTGCAGTTTGTGTATAGAGTGTAAGTGGGGTCAAAAATCTTGAAACATCCCAAAAATAATGTTGTAAAAAATTTTTTTGTCTATTGTAATAATAATGCATACATGTTATAACTCATGCGCATTATATTTACTATGTCTATATAGCCATATATCATATTATTATGATAGATGATTATATTATGTGATGAAATCTTATGTTATATTATTATGTTATATGATTATGTGATGTAATAAAATCTATGCAATATTACTATGTCATGAAATCCTATACAATTACCTCCATATTTACATTTACATGATACAATTCTAGGGTCAATTTAACCATATGTTGCATCCTATAGAATGCATTGAGCCATAATTTAGGTTCACGAGCTCAATTTGGCCCAAATCACATCTCTAATTATATCAATTGACTAATTGGATCAGTTCATGATTAATTTATCCCCAAATCAAATCTTTAATTTCACCAATTGACTAATTATATCAATTCATGACTAATATAGCCCCAAATCACATCTTTATTTTGTTTAGTTAGGTTGAAGGGGCTCAAATTGGCCCCAATTTCCTTCACGATTGAATTAGTAGACTATTTACTTTATTTTGTTATGATATCAGGTTCAATTAACCCCAAAATTACATCCTATATCTAGTCAAGATTAGGTTCATATGGTTCAATTACATCAACTAACTGTAATCCCAAACCCTAAACTATAAACCTTAAGAAAAAATTTAGGTTCATGGGGCTCAATATGGCCCAAATCATGTCTCTAGTTACACCAATTGACTAATTAGATCAAATATTGACATAATCAAAGCTAATTTAACCACAACTCACATCTTGCTTTTGTAGTTAGGATGAAGGGGCTCAAATTGGCCCCAATTTCCTTCATGATTGAATAGGTGGACTATATTTAGTTTAGGGTGTTAAGATAATGAGGTCGATTGACCCCCAAATTACATCATATATAGTCAAAACAAGGTTCATGGGGTTGAATTCCATCCAACTTGCATCACTAATTTTAATAATTGACTGATTGGATCGATATGCATGAGGAAATGTGAGCTAATTTCTAGCCCTATATCACATCATATACTCATATTTAGGTTCAATGGGTTCATATTGACCCTAATTACCTTTGTATTTGCATTTGTGATACAATTATAAGGGCTATTAATCCATATGTTATAGCTTATAGAATGGATTGAGCCATAATTTAGGTTCATGTGGCTCAATTTGGCCCAAATCACATCTGTAATTGCACTAATTGACTAATTGGATCAATTTGTGAATAATATAGCCCCAAATCATGTCCTCCTCTTGTATTTAGGTTGAACCTGGCTCAAAATATCTCTAAACTCTCATGATTTAATTGATGGACTATTTACTTTATTTTGTTATGATATTGGGGTCAATTGACCCCCAAATTACATCCTATATAATCAAAATTAGGTTCATAGGATTTAATTTCATCCAACCTACATCGATTAATTTTAGTTCCCTAAACCCTAAATTGTAACCTATAATCTAGGTCCATGAGGCTCAATTTGGCCCAAACCATGTTTTTAATTACACCAACTAACTAATTGGATCAATTCATGATAGAATCCCCAAATAACATCCTACTCTTGTAATTAGGTTGAAAGGGCTCAAATTGGCCTCAATTTCCTCTGTGATTGAATGAATCAACTATTTGGTTCATTATATGATGACATTAGAGTCAATTTCACTCAAAATCACATCATATACAATTCAAATTATGTTTGAATGTGGCCCAATTTTCTAGAATTATCTCACTGATTGCACCATTTCACTAATTGGCTCAATTTATGATGAAATCAAAGCCAATTGAGCCTCAAATCACATTTTATAATTGTAATTAGGTTCAATGGGATTTATTGACCCTAATTGCCTCTACAATTGATCCAGTCAACAATTTCATTCATTACATGATGGCATTGGAGTTTATAGAGCCTCAAACCATGTCTTATACATGTCAAACTTGCATTTTTCATTGAATCAAATGACTATTTACTTCATTTTATGATGAAACTAGAGCCAACGAAGGCTCAAATCACATTGAAACAATTGACTCTTTAATTCAAACAACTAACTCTTTACCCCTAGTTGATTAAGGGTCTAAATTGGACCTAGAATTGCCTACACCATTGAAACAATTAACTCTTTCATTAAATTTTTAATGAGACTAGGCCTGGTTGAACTATAAATCATATCATATATAATAAAAATTACATTGGTGGGTGAAAATACACAAGAATTGTATTTTTGTATCAATTATATCATTTTTTATTAGTGTATATATTGATACACTCCACTTTAAAATAAAATTATAAAATTATGAATGTGAATAGATATAACATAAACATAAACATGTATAAATATACCCTTGTTTGTTTTGGGTGCAATGTTAACATAACATGTATGCATTATAGCACATACACACTATGTTTATTTTGAATTCAAAAACCAAGCCTTTTGGCTCAAAAATGGCTTGGATTCCCAAGCCGAAGGCTTAGACCTGTCAACACATAACCAAATGTAAGGGTTTTTAGAAAAATAACAAAATTTAACTTCTATTGCCAAATACACTATGAATTTTAACAAGCCAAATCATAAAATTATTACCATGATGATGAGCACGCTCTCCCATTTCCAATTATATGATTTTTTTATTTTTTTGACTATTTTAAGGTTTCTATCTATGTTGATTTCTAACTATGACTTTTTTAGGCCACTACATGCCATAGATATACATGCTTATATATGTTTAATTGTTTTTATTTTCGTTGATCCAAATAAGAAAAAAATTATATGGTCACAAAGTAGGCCTAATTCTATAAACATTAAAAAAAAACTAATTTTTATTTTTTTGACATAGATATGGATATTGTACACCATTTATCTATTTTTTCGTCAATTTTTAGGATCTATTTACTTATTTTATATATATATATATATATATATATATATATATATATATATATATATATATATATATATATATATCACAAAGTTGATGATCTTATCTAAATTTTCACAAAAGGGTTTTAAAAAATATTAAATATTTTTATAAAAATATTGTGTCGTACGGATGATTATGTACTCTATTTTCCTAACAAAAAGGAGTTCCTATTTAAATTTTATATTTTTGATCTAATTATAATTAACTATTTTAAAAAATAAGTAGTATTTTGGAAACTAGACTGAAAATGCTACAATTCACATTTTTATACCATCTTCAAATTTTGAGTGTAGCCATCTCAAATAATCTATATAAATTAATATTTTTCAATTTTCAAGAAAAACATTTCCACAGATAGACCCCTTTTTGTCTTCCAACTTTTTTGCACTTAACCATATACTAATGGATTGGTTGTTATGCTTTAAAACTAACCAAGCAAATTGGTTGGAGGGAGACCCTTGCTATAATGCATTCAATTTGATAATAATAATAGTACTGGTGTGTAGGGTACCTTTCTCATGATGTGTAAAAATAGGACAAACATTAGAGAAAATTCCAAAGAAATAGTGGTATCTTTTTCCTCCTAAAGCAATACAAAATCCACATTTTATCTAAAGTTTATAAAGTATCTAATAATTGGTTTTGTGTCATGAGCTTCCAAACCTCTAAGATTCCAATTCATGATCTTTGTAAACAAGGTTAATTAGAGCCTTAAGGGGGAGATCTTACTTCCTCTTCATTTTTATATTTAACTTATTAAAGCAACGCAGGTTCCATCTTCATTGCCTTCCTTTTTGGGACCTCCTTCTCAACTAGTATCCCCAGGGTTTCTTCTCTTTAGGTGTTCGCTCTCTTGGTCAAATGTCATAGGCTTAACCTGTGACTTGTCAATTTTAAATCTTTAGCCCTAATTTTAGATATAGGATTTGTAAAGGGAAACCAATTTCACTTATTTTAGAAAAAATTGTAATGAAAAAACACTTGCAAAAAGGAAAAGGAATAATAAAATTAAATATATGTTCAATATTTATATTTAAAATTTAGTAAAATTAAATTAATATTAATTAAACAATTTGTTATTGGAAAGAAAAAGCATTTTAATACCTTAACTATTTTCCAAAAATCAAACAATGTATTAACTATTTTACAAAGATCAAACAATGTATGGACTATTTGAGAGAGATCCATGAAAACATGAGATTCCATATCAAGAAGTTTTATTAAATTTATTTAAAATATAATAAATAAAAATTATATTATTTTTTATTAGCAAAAATAATTTATTAATGTTAAGATACGGAGAAGTATGTATTCCTACTCAACATTAAACCTCATTGGCTTATGATGTAAAATTTTAAAACTTACCGAATATTAATCTTTAATCTCTGGTTTGGTTTGGTTTGGTGTGGTGGGTTATTCAAACTAGTACATCATAGATAAAATTTCATGTATAAATACGAATAAAATAACGGAATAATAGACATGTAAAAGAAAGAAAACCCGAATTGATTTTAGTTGACACAAGCGCAGTGCCGTCTGATCTCTCCTGCGCTTCCGGTGAGGACGCCAATCCGCCCCATCTTTTCCATGGATTTTGCAAAGGCGGCGAAGAAGTGATCCTTTGAATTCAAAAGCTGTTGGTCAATATATGCTTTGGAGGTGGCATCATTCAATAGAGCAGCGTCTGAGTGGAAAAGACCCCTCCTTTTCTTTACCAGTCTGTAGTAGCTGAGGTCAAAAGTTTTAAAGCTGCCCGGGTCCATTTCAACTATGCTCGTATTGTCGGTGGAGGTCCTGCACTTGTTTTTCTTCAACTCGGCGACGTAATATTTGTCCATAACAGGGTCCACGTCCGACTCTCCTCTTCCCGTAAAGTTATAAAGCCTCTTGCTGAATGCACTGCAGTGGGCTACTCCAATCGTATGTGCACCTGCACTGGGCTACTACTCAACTTAACATGTTTCCAATCTGAATCTGGTTGCAGTCTTAGGTCATTATTTATAAAGAGGAAGATAGGCCTACAATTAATTATCATTATCATTTTATTCTTATTTTGATGATGGATCATTGAGTGTGATTAGAAAAATCGATTAAAATTTGAAATTATTTTAATTTATAATTTCAAAACAATTACCTGATAAAATGACGAGGTCTTTAATGTTCAATCCCTTGCTGGAAAAAGAAGTATTAAGCTGAGAGAAGTTAAAGGTGGGAGCAGGAATGTTTGACAAGGCTTCTGATGCTCTGGATACAACCCCATCTCTGCGTCCGGTTGGAACGTTCCAATGTGGGCCTCCATGCTATCAAAATTCGAAGTAAGATTTTTACAATTAATCACAATGAAATGAAATGAAATGAAATGAAATGTGGAGTGTTCTCACCACAACCAAAATAGCATCTCTTGCCATTAAGGCGAGAATGTCGGCACATGAGACCACTCCAGGGCATTGCTTCTCTACTTCACTCTTGGCCTCATCTATCAGACTAAATCCCCTCATCGTCAGATTTGGAGTTGCATTTTTTTCAGCACTTCCATTCGTAGAATTCAACAACACAGACCCATCACATCCCTGTTGTGTTGTAACATTTGATGTTCAATATTATACTAATAATCTAAAGCATAAATAAATGCAGTATCAAATGTAATATACTGACCCTCACAAAGCAGTCATGGAAATGCATTCTGATAAGGGGAGCAGCGATCTCGGGAGCCAAGGGTACATGCTTTTTCACAACATTTAGTACAAGCTCTTCAGCTTGTGGGCAGAGTGTGTCGTAGAAGCCCAATTTCAGCCCCCCTCCTTCAACTGTGGTGAAACTGAAAATGCATACAAGAGCAATGAAAACAAGTAGGAAATTCTTACTAGTTTCCATTGCAGGGATAGTGGAATGTGGAATGCTCATTATTAGAGCACTTGATTTATAGGATCCTACTCGCTCTCCAACAATATGGATATTACTGATAGGAACGTGCATTACACGACTTCCATTTTTTCACACATACCTCTCTTCCATTAGATTAGGAAAAGACGAACGACCCCAACAAATCAACTATTCTTCTACTTACACGAATATAAGTAGCTTTATATGCTTTAAACTATTAAGTCGGATAAAGAAAGCATCTAAAATACAGCGTAAAAGTGACTAAAGTTGTAATTGAAGAAGACATAAATAGGAGAAGGACATTTGTATAAAATAAAACAATAAATATTGACATTTAGAATATTGAAGTGTTTATGAGAAGTTTATACCATAAAACTTAAAATTTTAAAATATATTTATAAGTCTTATCTTAATATTTGAAAATAAAAAAATTTAAATGAAAATGAAAAATTTAAATTTGGAAACAAAAGATAATATTTTAGAAAAAAGAGAAAATGAGGTGGGCAATACTTAAGGAAGGTTATATTTTATGTAATTTTTTTTAATTAAAAAATTATATATATATATATATATATATATATATATATATATATATATATATATATATATATATATATATATATATATATATATAGTTAAAAGGGGGCTCTCATTTATATGAAGATAAGATTAAGAAATATAGAAGAAAGAAAGAGACTTATGCAAGAGCACCCAACTTTTCCCACCAAAACAGTAAATGCTCCAAAAGATAGGGTGGGCCAAAATAACCTAGGGAACAAACCCTAATGCAAAACAAAGGAGATACGTAGCCCCAAGGGAACAACAACCTATATATCTAAAAAGCCCTTCTCAAGTACTAGGATAAACATCAACATGACACAACCTAGAACTATTTGTTAAACATCCGTTGCCAAGTCAACCTCCATTGTGGCAATGCTCAAACCTTACACAACCTAAATTTGTGAATAGTCACCCTCCACGTTGGTATGCAGAGCATAGGAACCTTTGTGATTGAATTTGCAACTCAGTCCGCCACCCTCTACCTCTAATCCATCCACTTCCTAGTTGTGCTCTGTTGGAGAGAAGACCTCCTCCCAAACCAACCACATCCACCATACCCTGTAACCTCCTTTGCATGTGCATTAAGACAAATTTTCACATGACTAAATTCAAAGATAAGTCCACCGCCTCATCTTGTCTTCCATCCATACCCTTGATTGCAACCACCTCTCCCCTATCTTCATAGAACTCAACCAAATACCTGGCCACCATCACCATCTTTTTAGGATCAAAATGGCCTAAGATCCTATCCAGGGAAGAAAATGATGTCACGAGTTCTTCCATGGAAGAGTCTGACACCATCTTCCCTTCTAGACTTTCCACAACATGTACCAAAACTCACACAATTTTTTAAAATGCTCCTCCAACTCACAAACCATCAAGAGTGGAATCATAACCACACATTTCAAACTAGAAAAGGAAGCACAAAACCAATTTCCATTTCAAGCCTACTCAATGATGCGCATAGACCACCTCTCATGGCAGGGCAAACTAGTGTTTCCACCACCCTTCTGGGTAATGCTCCATCCTTAACCACTCACAACATGTTGCTAGCCAAGGTCGATGCCACATCCAAGTTGGTCTTGTTCCACCACACTGCCTATAGATAATCCAATTGGGCATAATTTTCCAACATCCAACACTTCAACATTTGGGGTTCAAAATTTAGCCATAGCCTATGATCTAAAACACTACTATAGAAAGCCATTTCTTGCTTATCAAACATGAGGAATAGCACTGTAACAATCACTACCATATTTGTCATTGTATTATTCATGGTTTTTATTAGAGGAAAGACACAAATATTTCACAAACATGGATGGAAAGCTCCATATATGAATACAGAGCCCCAAACGCACCTCCAACCCGTAATTAAGGAGCCTCAACTTGAACATTTCACATGTGAAAATAACGAAGGCTCATCATGACAATGAATGATTAGCCTAGCTGCATATCACATGATTGGACATTCCTCCCCAAACTACTAATACACTTAGATTTGATCAATCTCATCCAAGCGCATCCATGTATCCAATTGATTGTCAACTATTAGGTCGGTATTCTAATCAACCCCCAATTTGCTAGGAAATTGACCTTCTTGTTTGCTTCCTTATAATAATGCCCAATCATCTAGGATGTTAGCTTGTCCAAAAATGGCAATGTATTCTCCAGAATGTTGTTGAGGTTCCAAGCCTTGGCATGTAAATTTCTCAACACATCCACAATAATCTTAGAATCCCCTTCAATCACCAGTTTCTTAATGCTACATTGGAGTGCCAATTGAATGCCCAACATTATTAATTGAGATTTAACCTCATTATTCATTTCGTCTTAAAGTTTGGCCAACAAGGGCCTGATCAGGGACCTTGAACAATCCCTAATGCAACAATCCATACCAGATGCACTTGGATTACCTCCATCAGAATTTGACTTAAAAAACCCATAGAGGGGAGAATTCCATGTGGTAATATTGCGAGCTAATAAAAATATCTCACTTACCCTTAACCCATTAATGAGGGATCAAAAATAATATTTATTTATTTATTTTGCAAAATAATATTTAATAAGAAATTTTAAAATTAAATGTAGGTAAAAAATTGTACATAATTTTTTAAATCAAAAATAATTTAATAATCCACAATTTAAAAAAGTTAAAAATATATTAATATGTTAAAAATTTATTCATCTAAAATTAGAAATTATTTAAAAAATAATAAAATAATAAAGAGGGTTTTTTATACCACATTTGTAATTCACATAATTATAAGTTTCTTCACTTTTATTTACTTAAAAGTAAAGAATAATTAAAGATTTTTTAATAAAAAATTATTAATATATTAAAACATAATTTAATGTGAAACTTAAAACAATTTAAAAATTAAAAAATAATTAATAATTTTTTTTAATTGTAAACACTTAATTTGTATACATAGATAATAATGAGTGGTAGTGGTAGAATTGTATTATTTTAAATTATTTGTATGTTTTTAAGTTATCATTTTATGTTATGCTTTTCTTGGTATATTTTCCTTATGTTTGTAGATGTTTCCTCACCTTCTCATTCTTTTCTATTTTTATTTATCTATTCTCTTTATGTTTTTTTAGGTTTATAAGATTTTTCTCAAGATAATAGATTGTGTGGTTTTGGAGCATTAAAAATGTATATTGTACAGTTTTAAGGTGAGTCTTTTTTACTTTTATTTTGGTTTTTTCATATTATATTTTTAATTTTTATGTATTTATTATTAATTATATGTTGGCTTGCATAATAATAAGATCCTAATTTGAATTCAAGAAGATATAAATATTCAATTGTATTAATTTATATAGAACAATGAATTATATATAGACTCCACATGAAATAGATATTGTGAAAGTTTCAAAACAATTATTTTAAGCTTTTAGAATATAATTTAGATATATTTCAACCATGTATTTGTTTATGAAGTATTTATTGTAGTAAAAAATTTTATATAAAATTAGACTATGTATTCATTAGACTACGTGATATATATACATTATACTTGGTATGCTATTTTAATAATTATGTAAGAATTATAAATTTTTAATAACAATTAATTAAAGGGAATGTATTTTTTCGAATACATCCTCTAAAATTTTCAGGGTTTTACATGTGAATGCCTTACTACTAAGTTTTGAAGACAGATATCAGTTTTCTAGAGATCCTTTGCAAAATTTTAAAATAAGTAAATAAAATTTTTTGAGACTAAATACTAACATTTATATAATCCTCAAATCATTTTTAATATATATAGTTTACTATATCTAATTTATGGTTCGAAAACATTAATAGTTTTAAAAAATAATATCTATTTACTCTTATTTTTAAAAAGAAATAGAGAAAACTCATAACACAGAAATCATTCATTCGCCAATAAAAACACCACATAAACTAATAATAATAAACACTTTTGGAACAAAATTAAATGTCTACATATTATTCATAATGATACGTAGAAATGCCCCCCGCATCATAGGATGGGGATGAAAATGAAAATGAAAAAAAAGGATATTTGGCGTAGTAGAGATACGAATATTTATTTGTGGGTTTCTTTGATTGGCAAAAGTGATGTCTCTTTAAAGAGCTTTTGTTTTGTGGGTACTGTCATTTTCGTGGATATATTTATTAATTTTGCAGGGTAAGCTTCCTTCCTTTGAGAAAAGGATGTGCGGACTACTTAAACCCCACGCTATTTATTTATTCTCTTTTCCGTGTGCGGATGCATAGATTGATTATATTAATTTGGAGTAAAGAATGGGTAATGTTTTATGTTTTTTTTTTTTTTTTTGGGAGGGGTCCATTCCATCCAATTACTTAATCGCATAATCTGTACTTCAAGAATATATATTGGTAATAAGTAGTAGCGTGCTCACCTTCCTTTTTGTTGCGGAAGTTCAAATCTGTACGTCATTTGTTATGCTTTGCAGATACGATATGTAATGTAATGTAATGTAATGGAGTTGAATATAAAGAGTTATATCTTAAAGAGTCAGTCTATCAAAAGATTTGAACCTTCCGACTAACCAATTTAACATTGCAAGCTTTTAATTGATTGCTCTGCATAACCATGACATGACATGACATGTTAAACATTCGTCCCGACTTATTTAATTACACCTTTCCCTGTTATTGATATGAGTTTTATTTATTAAATTATAAATTGACAACAACCTACTCTTTTTCTTTTTTTTTTCCGTTGTTCTTTTCTACTCCAATATAAGCTTTTCCCTTACCCTACCCCCTTCCTTCTTTTAAGGGAAAAAACCCTTCACTAATTATGATAAAAAGAGTTTAAGATTTCATGTATGGGGACTAGGAAGCTACGCTTAGCTTAAAATTAGTAGATCTAAGTGTTAACAATATTATATTTGCATTCTAACTTTAGTTCTAAATTTTGAAAGGATATTGATCTAGTTTTCAATTTGGGGAGTCTTGGGAGAGAGTTGGTTTACCTCTTAATTAGGATTTCTAAGAGAGTGATGTGAGGATTGAGGACATTAAAGAAGAAGAAGATGGTGTTGGAGATGATGAGTGAGATAGTGACTTTAAGTCTCCACAAGTGAAATTGATAGTGGAAAAGGAGAAGAGAAGGTTTGAACACCTGATGCTTTTGGTCTAGTGTCATCATCAAACCTTCTCTTTCACTTTGATCCTAGCCAAATTGAAGATAACGACGGTGTTTGTGTGCAACAAGAGAAGGTGAAAGTGATGGCAAATGATTTAGGTTAGAAACTGTGGTGGCATTTTAGAAGGAAAACAACTTCTAAGAAAATAAAGAGTGGTTAGAAAACTTCAAAGCTTGAGGCTTCAGAGCAGTTGGAGTAACATAGAGCCAAGAGGTGGGTTTGAGATCTATAGATCCCTAATTGATTTGTCAAGGGAAAAAGTAGATCAGTGGAATGTTATAGTACAAAGGGTTATCATTTAAAGACAAATGGTGATTTCAAGGTAGTGTTTTACCTTATTTTGATTAATGAACCTTAATAATATAAAACTACATGTATTATTCATATTGTATGAAATATAAAAATAAACATATATCTAAATTGTAAAAGGTAGACGCTGATTTGGCATTTGCACTTATTAAATATGAAAAGTACTAAGAGGGAAAATATACTTAACATTTTACTCAATTGTGTAGGTTTGAAACTGAATGCATGTAATAGAAAAGGTGAACAACTGGACTGTGGGTCTCTCAGATTAGGTACTGGAATTTTGGGCATGCTTGGACAGTATCATCAGCGTCTGGTTAGAACTATTTGATGCTAAAAACTAAACCTAATAGTTTCATTTGTGTCATTATTGCTTCTATCTTTTGGTATAGGATGATGCCCCTAATTCTCTTCCATGTGTGTGTGATCTTAAAGTCTGATTGTGCACACAATACCCATAAATTTGTCTCATTCTTTTGAAACCTTAGGTCCACTTTCGACACTAAGTTTAGGCCAACAAAAGGGGGGAAAGGTGGGTTGAGCTGACCCTAGACACTCCCACTAAATTGTTGAACATTGCCTACATATCCAATACTTTGAAGAGGGAAATCAAACTACATGTAGTTCTCCTCGTTAGGTGTATGTTTGCAACAATGTTCATTCAATGTATACAACCTCTGATCTAGCTTTCTAAGCTTGATAAATAAAAACTTTGGCTTGGATTTGGCGTGCTTCAGACTTGGCTAAGACTTGCTCCTTGTGACTGATTGGTAAATTTAGAGGATATGGTAATCCCTTTGAATGTGCAAAACTGTACAAGTTTTTCCTTGATGAGTGGTAGATAGGGAAATAAGCTTAGACATATTGTCTATTTATTACAAAATATTTGGGTACTTTCTCATGCCACCAATATGTGAAATGTATAGGTCAACCCATAGGAATGATTTGAATTTTAAATGTGATTGTTGCTTGGTGCGGGATAAAATCATCAAGTATAGATACTACCAAAAATATGATATTGCCTGATTTTAATAGTTTTGTCCATGAGACATGAATACTAATATAATGATATAGAGTTTTCTGAGTATGATAATTGGCTAGTGTAGCACAGATTACAAAATTCCTATAGGTAAATGATAGCAACTAGGGAGGGTCAGGCCCATGAAAAGCATGTAGATGTGAATAGGAGACATATATGTATGCACAAGTCATGTAAGGTGAAGGAAAGTCAAAATTGACATTGCCAATGCCAAGTACCTAATACTACATTTCATTATATACAAATGCCCCCCTTTTATTCTAGTGTTGAAATGCAATACAAATACTAGTGCAAAAGGATAGAGAGATGTGCACATGAGTGTGCAAAACACACTTAATCTTTTGGAGAAAGTTCCAAATATGTAACTTTATCCATATAACCTGCAATGAATATGTAGGAATCAATGTCCATGAAATGAAATGTGAAAATGAATTAATTGAAACTTTACAACATAAGATTAAGGAAGAAATTTGCCTGTAAATGGGTGAACCGTGTTGCACTATAATTTGTTGGAGATGATGCCTCCTTATTGAAGCATTGGAGAATGGTTCCTCTTGTTTAACCTTTTGGAGAATTTGGGGTGATCAAGTCCCAATTTGTGTAACTAAGGTACTGCCATAGATTGGGAAGATACATGCCCCAACCCTCATGAATAAAGAGTAGTGCTAAGGTCATTGTGCGTCATTGAATCTCAACTGCACCACTTATTTAGCAAATCTTGCATGAACTTTATAACCCCAAGATGAAAGGTGGGAGCCACATATTGGGATTGTGAAGTAATGCCTAGGCCATTGAAGGCTCTGAATCTCAACTTCATTACTCATTTAAACATGAATAAATATTGCATAAGGACTTATAGATTTAAGGGTGTTCACTTCTAAGTACCATCAAATGTGTTTGTAAATAGTGTGTATATACATGAACAAGATCCATACCCCATGAATTTATGCCAACATGATATATAATGTTATGCATTTATATGCTATTTGTGTTAAATCTGAGAACCTATATCCCATGATCCTAAAAAATGTGTATGCATAAACCCCAAAATGTGTTAGAGTATATGAATATCTGGAAACCAATAACTTATATTCCTGTAAAACTATGTGCATCTTCATGGCATATGCACCCAAGTGCATCTGAATATGTGAATATTTGAAAATTTATAACTCATGCCCCTATAAAATGAGTACATATGCATGACATACACCCCCAAAATTTGTCTAAAATTTGTAGATTCTTGTCCCATATTTAATATCTGAACCACTCTAAAATCTCTGAATCCTGTAAGTTACATCAAAATCTAAATGTTTTTCTCATGAAGGCTTAATTATATATAAAAATTCCACTAATATGCCCTCCTTTTGAGGTGAGGGATGTGGTTTTCAAGTCACTTATCTCAAAGTAAAGAGTTAATTATATCATGTTATGTATAAATATATAAAATGCATAATCATATCAACATGTGGAGAATATGTCATCAAAGCATGTATGAAACATATGTTGTAAGGCACATAGACTTGATATCAAGATGTATATATTAATTAGAAATGCATTAGTAACCATCATTGATATAAGCATTTTAATAAGACCACACAGTAGGTGTATGATATGTATCATGTCACTACACATAAATGGGGAGGTGAGTGATATGGATCACACCACCTAAAAACTTAGTAAGCTCAACAAATAACTCCATGGCCATGACATACACAATATAATAATGCACAATAACATTCAATGCCATGCATTATGCTAAGGGATAATTAATTTTGTACACACAAGGCCAAGGGTCGAACAAAAGGGATAATAAATGTTGCCAACAAGGCCAAGGGCCACATATAATAGACAAGCAAACATCATAAACATAAGGCCAAGAGATTTAAATAATAGAAAAGCAGTGGCTAACCTATTATGAAATATAAGCAACATCAATGAAATATAAAATAAGTAAACTAATCTACACCACCTAAGTATGTCAATGTCACAACATAGTGAAGTAACATATCCATGAAATTTAACACTATATAGAGTATGAAAATAAAAATTTGTGCAATAAATTAGTATAGGTCAACATGATAAATAAAAATATTATATAAAGAAATATCTTGTTTCAATGTAATGTGTGGAATAAGTTGCCCCCAACATTGAAATGGCATCTAGGTATAGGAATGTTGATAATGTAAGTATCTATGTATCATGTGTGTCAGTCATGTATATCGTGAAATGCATGTGGGTATGAAAAATGATATATAACCTACCAAACATGTGATATATATATATATATATATATATATATATATATATATATATATATATATATATATATATATATATATATATAAACTTTAATTAGAAATAATGCCATGCTCAAGTACCAATTTTTTATTTTTACAATATTTGAATGTTTTTATATTTTTATAACTTTTAGGGTGTGGATAATGCTAACCAAGGATACCATTAATTGGATGCTCACATGAAGGGTTTGTATTGTATGGTTTTATGTTCATATTTTGTGAGTGAAAAAATAAAAAATTGGTACTTGAGCATGGCATTATTTCTAATTAAAGTTTATATATATATATATATATATATATATATATATATATATATATATATATATATATAAACTTTAATTAGAAATAATGCCATGCTCAAGTACCAATTTTTTATTTTTACAATATTTGAATGTTTTTATATTTTTATAACTTTTAGGGTGTGGATAATGCTAACCAAGGATACCATTAATTGGATGCTCACATGAAGGGTTTGTATTGTATGGTTTTATGTTCATATTTTGTGAGTGAAAAGTGTCATATTTTAAACACATAAAATTAGTATTTAAGCTATAACTATGCACCTATGACCACTCTTTAACACACTTAGCTCTAGACCTATCTTAGGCCCCCTTTTGATCACTTTTAACTATCTCGCACATTCTTATAAGTTGAAAAATGACCTTAGAATGTACACACATATATTTTTATCAAATTTAGACATATTTTAAGCCCTACCTAACACTCAAAATGATAAAATCACCAATTGGACAAGAGCGCCCTAAGGGATAAGAGCACACCTCTTTAGTGTCCTTCTCCCCTCTCCTATCTTCTAACCAAATAATAGTTAATTTACCAAATTTAAAAATATCTGAAGCTTGGACCATATACCTAATAATCCATATTCAAAGGATTTTCAATGAGATGATTATATAAACATTTTTCAAACCATTTTACACAAAACGGAGGCTTCCACACTGAAAAACATCAAAATCACACTTGCACATTGAGAGCAAAATACTTAATTTTACAAATTCTAATTGCATACAACTTTATTATCCCAGATCTCAAGTCTAAGTTCATGTCATAGGTCACAAGTTACTATTAAAACATATAATCACATCAACATTACACCAACATATAACACATTTCACTAGTTATTCATACACCATCGTAGCATGGGAGAACTACATGAAGTTTGATCCCTCTTCAGAGTATTGATATGTAAGCAATGCTCAACACATGGGGTGTCAAGGTATTACCCAAATTCATACATTGGCCCCTTTTTCCCATTGATTTTATTTGGTCTTCACATGCCAAGAAACAAGGTTTTTAAAGGAAAATCAATCACACAGTGATATCCATAAATGATCACAAGCTCCCTCACTAGATACATGCTCTATAGATGAAGGCACAAAGAACCAAAAAAACCTAATTTCCTCACTACAAGTGGACAAGAGTGCCCTATGTTGGATATAAGTTCCACCCCTCTAGTGTCCTCTTACCAACACTATTGTCTAGGCCCAGATCTAGTTCCAAAATCCTTATTCTAGTCACCAAACCTCTATGCACAACATGTTTTAAAACTTGATTCCTCTTAGAGGCACAATTTCTAGCTAAGTCTTTATTTCCTCCTCACACTTTTATATTTTTAGTAAGCTTATAGAATACAGTAGTTTCAAATTAATGAATGGTATCATTGATATATTATTCTCCTCATTTTATACATTAGTGTTGTTATTTAGGGTTTTCACATTTAGATCCCTAATTTGATAAAACATATTGGTGAACCCATCTCTTATTTGAATATTGCCAAAACCTAACCACATATTCTAGGGTGTGTATACTTTTTTTAATTATTTCCAGTGGTTGTGTTAGGATTTTCAAATATAATATATTATGTTATAATACTAATCTTCCAAGTTTCAATGTCATATTTTATGGATAAGAAATAATATCTTCCTCTTCCTCCTAACCTCCAAGAGGATGATAACTACTTTTCCTCTAACCAAGTCTATGATATCACTACTCCAAAAGGTGATGCAACCCATCCTATATTACCAAATGCAGCTGATCAACACATCCTTCTTCAATCCTCTCCACCTCCCACATCTCCTCTTTAGGGTTTGTGCTTACATGTTCAATCTGAAGCACCTAGGGTTTGCATTTGTGAGACTCTAAAGGATCAAATCATCAGTATGGGAAAATTAATAATAGAGTTATAAAATCAAAATTAGTTTTTTAGTGCAAAAATCACATTATTGGAAAATAAAATCACTTGTGCCAATAATCCATAATATGTTATTATTAATCATGTATGTGCATCTCCATCTACCAATGTTATACCTAACAAGATTTCATATCAAAATGAGAAACTACAACATAATACACCTACAATAAGTATTGAAAAATTATGTAGATGGATAATAAGAGTTCAAGTGATATTTTAAGGGCAATGATTTGAAATAAGTTGATCAAACTACCTCCCTTACATCCTCTAAGAAGATCAAAATACTATTGTGCATATCATAAAGTGCATGGGCATCACACATATTATTTTTTGGAATTGAAAAAGAGAATACAAATGGTAATTCATAGTGGTGATCCTATAATTTATACATCATTGAAATAAACCATAGTGGAACAATAAAAAGTACAAAAAGTGATAACATTAGAATTATTACAAAAATGGTTACCAAAGGACAAATCAAAGTAAGATAAGATTCAACAAGAATAATTAGAAAAATAAAATATGCAAAAAAATAAGTTAGAGCAAGCAAGAGCTCAAAAATAAAAAGATCAAAAATAGAAATTACAAAGGGAACACTTTTAAAAACAAAGGTTACAAAAACTACAATAAGTAAAAGTGAAGTTATTACAAGAGAAGTTGCAAAATCAAAGTCAAGATAAGCAAAAACCCATTATTAAAAGAGGGATTATAACAAAAGAATCTCAAAAATATGGAATAATTACAAAAGATACATTTTAAAGTGTGGTTCCAAAGGAGTTTACTAAAAATAATTCATATTTTTTAGAGCCTTTTATCCTTAATCCACTCATAGATGGCAAGAAATGTACCAATGTTGTGATTAATAACACTATTGAAATGAATGTTTATAGCATGACACTCTTACAATTTCTTGGTTATGATAATTTTTATTGGGAAAGAGTACTTTATTTAAATCATTTATTGGATCCATTGAGCCACCTTACAAAGTTGAGCCAAAAACATGTTCAGTGGTATTTCAGGTATGTCCTAGTTTGGAAAAATATAATGCTGAATTGGGAAGATCATGGATGATAGCAGTGGGGGAAATAATGGGTAAAAATTACAACCATATCACATTTTCACATGAAAGTGAAATGATCACAATTTCAATAGAAGATAGAGTTTTTCAAAGCAAGAACAAAAGAAAGAAAACATGTCTTCAACCAACATACAAATAAATCTAAGTAATGGCATATCAATAGAGGCACATGACAGATTATATATGGTAAAAGAGAAATTAGAAAGGAATACCATAATATGGGGCAGTTCCTTTTTCATATGTAGACACAAATTAATATAAAAGTGAAATTTCACAAGTTTTAAATCTAGAAAATGATTTTAACAATTCAAATTGGTATGATCTTGATGATATTCATTATATAGAATATGAATATGGCAATTATACAAATTATAAAAAATTGCATGATACTCTTCATCTTCAAGAGATCACCATTCCTTTGTTCAATGTAGAATCTATTGATGGTAAGACTCTTAAGGGAATCATCAGTTAGTATATCTATTCCCTTGTACATACTCCTTTACAATTATTTTAAAAATATAAAAACAATAAAATATTATTGAAAATAATAAAAATTAGGACCTATGCATGATTATATGTACTTTGTCTTACATTAGTTTAGTTGTGCACAATATTATATATATGTTCTAACTATTTTTATATCATACATACTTCACTAGTGTATATGAGTAACTATAGATTACATAAAACATCATTCTAAAAACCAATTATAAGTGATTTTATTGTTACACACTCATAAATTGTAGTTAGATAGGAGTATTGTGGAGGAAAAGAGTGCAATTATCTAGTGACCCTCACCTTATTCTTGTTCTAGTGAGCTCAAATTATTACTACTTAGTTCCAGACTTCATATAGGCTTCCTACAACATGAACATTCATCAACTAGCTCACTGGGGGCATGGTAAACATAGGTTTTATTATTCTATACCCACATTATCTTACTCATACTCCCAATAATTTGAATTATATTACATCTTAATATATTTCTCACTCGCTAACATTGTGATATAATATTGCCTATCTTAGTTACTGAATATTTTTCAGATTACAACTTATCTCTTGTTGATCAAAATACATGATCAGGCATGGTTTTTATATTATTTTCCTAGTTTTTTTAATCTTGTATGCACTTCTCTATTTACTCTAAGGACATTTGAATATGTCATTACCAAGTGGCTAAAAACCTTTATATCTTTGATTCTATGTGTGTGAGGACATTTGAATATGTCCTTGTGTGTGTCTTATATTCATGAATGTGGACATTTGAACATGTCCTTCTATGTGGCTCTAAATCTCCATTATTTCCTTCTATGCATGTGAGGGTATTTGAGCATGCCTTTGTATGTGTCTTCTATTCAAGTGACTAAAATTCAAAAATGTCTCTTGTTTATGGCCCCTTAGCCTTCTATCATATGTTTTGTGTGTGGTGCATGTGCTTTTTTGATTGTGTGTGTCATGGCCATGACCCTTTGCTTGATTCGTTGTTTAGTTTTAGATTCCATGATGGAAATCATGAACCTAACCCCTTCTAATTCCATAATTCACATAATATATTTTACCCTGCATAGTTATATTCAACATTATATACTCAATTGACCAGTTATCTATGCACTTCATTGTCACATCTATCTAGATACACTTCTTATGAATGCTTATTTTCATATGCATCTTACATTATCACTGTTAGTGCAGGTTTTATGTACACCATAGCCTTAATGAGGTAGCCTCTAATGTTTTAGGATCTCATTGAAGATAAACTCCACTCTAAGGAACGAGTTGTAGGTATGTAGTTTATTTCAACATGTTGATGGAATAGCGGGTAGGGCATGTAGGTTGTTGATAAGATTTTTTGGATGGAGGTGTGGTTCCTAAAGGATTGTGAATCTCTATGTTAATTAGATGGATAGATAGATTCTAATCTAGAGTGGGCAGGTCTCAAAATAAACTCAAAAAATGAGGGAAGGGTAAGTTAGAAAAGAAAGCTTTTATGATTTTTAGGAACTACTTCCCTGACTAGTTTCTAAAAGGACAAGTGCTCTCAGAATCTATGCCTATTACTAAGAGTGATTGCACACACATAGTTATACATGGCTAAGAAGTTTAAGGAGATAAAGATGTAGGAAACTCATAGGCCTTAGACAAAGGTTGTTCCTTTTAGAGTAGATGTTGCACATCTTTAATCAGGAGATTATGGCTCGGGCTAGTGAAGTATTTGAGGCATATTTTGTACACACATAAAAAATTACATTAAAAAAATCACTCATGCACAATTAGAATTATGAATCAATTTGAACTTGACTATCTCAACCAATATATTTACCAATATTTCAACAACTATTACACATCTACAAATTAGTATATCAATTAAAATGATCAAGAATCAATTCGTAACTTTTTCACACTAAAGATTATTGAAACATAAAACCAATGAAAGTAATAACTAACTACATAGAAATTAGAAATAGAATACACAAACACATTCACTGATGATCAAAACTGATGTTTCTCTTGTATTCAAAATTTTTTTGACAAAAATCCAAGTTGGATTACAATTGTTTATATAAGCTTGGGGAGGGGTTCGCCTCATCCTCCAAGTTCATGCAAGGTCATTACATGTGATAGTTAGAACATGAGTTCTAACTATGGTCTAAAACTATATAAGAGTCTATATACAATTTATCAATTTAAATTAGCCTTTACCAAAACTATGCAACATGTGCATGTAAAAAAAATAGAGGTGATTTTTGACAATTATAGCTCAAACTACATGCACAATTTAGAATGTGCACCATTTAACAAAATTACACATGCCTCCTTTTATAGGTTATGAGAATAACCTGTTGATCCTTCATATTAACTACCTTTAAATGGAACCCTGACATATGCATGAGGGACCAAAATCACTTTACCAATGTTTTAGAACTAATGGTACCACTATTAGCTATGACTAATCTAAACTATGTGTTACATGCTCACCCATGATTTTTATAGAATACAGATCTTAAATTTTATATTCACCATTCATATTAAGACATGTATGTTCATACTTTACCTTAACTATAATACCCAATGTATGTTGATAAATATAGCTCAAGTGTCCAAAGATCTAAGTATTTTGTCCATAATGCCCTGCTAGCTTTTGAAATGTGACACATTTCAACACTTGATTGAGTCTAAGATCTTTGAAAAGTACACTTAAGACTCACACCATTGATCCCTTGCATGATGGAATGTGAGCATGCTACTTGACAACTATTTGCTAGTTTTGGGACCTTTCAAAAGTCTATGTTCATCTCACACCATCAATCCTTATGTACTGGTCTCCCTACTTCTTATCATGGGTTTTTAGATCTATGTATTGGGATCTTGTGATGGTGACACTTATCACTCTTGTAGAGTTTTGAAATTTCAACTCACTCTCCCATAATTTGATTAAATGGGTCTGAGCAGATGTGTGTCGTAGGATCTTGATTTATATCCAAATGGGTAATTAATGAGGTTAAATTTGACATTCACATGACCATCAAATGATGTCCTCAAAACCATCAACTGATATTTACATGAATTTCAAATTTATTCTCATAATTTTGACATGTTATTGAGGTTAAATTTTACGTTCACATGACCATCAAATGATGTCCTCACAATCGTTAATTGATGTCTGCATGACTGTCAAATTTAATCTCATAAGTTTGACACATTACCAAGGTTAAATTTGATGTTTACATGACTGTAAAATAACATCCTTGTGATCTTAAACTGACATCCACATGATTATCAAATTTAATCTCATCAAATTGACACGTGTCATTTCTTTAGGATTCCCTACTCCTGCAAACATAAGCAAAAAATGACTTAGCACAATACTTTTGAAAAATATGTATAAAGGAGCTTGTATGAATATTTTAGCCTAAGGTTTTAGTATAAATAAAATATAATTTGGGCCTAGGATAAAATATTAAATTAATCTCAAAACATAAATAAATGCTCTCCAAGCAAAGGTGCCACTTGGCAACCTACTATTTGTTTCAAGGTAATTGTTATGGGAGAATTATCATGGGCTTTCTACTGATGGGACCCTAATTTTATCAAACAAAATGTATGAGACACAAGGTCTAAAGGAATTTTTTTGGGGGAATTATTTTGGATAAAATTTCTACAACAATTCTCTCAAAGAGTCAATTCTCTTAAAAAATGTCCAAAGGTATTGCTTGAAGGGGTGGTCTCCAAAGGGCATGATGTTTCAGATAAAATGTTTGAAGGAATTGACTGAAGGACAAAAGGCCTAGAACAAAAGTCCTGAAGGTATTGGACAAAGGGAAAAAAAGGCATGGACAAAAGTCCTGAAGGATAAGTCTCGAAGGGAGAAGGGGCTAGGACAAAGTCCTGAAGGGTAAGTGGCAACTTCAAAAAGCTCGAAGGGTCATTTTCAAAATGTTCAAAGGGTAGGTTCCGAAAGTCCAAGAGCATATTACCTTAGGGGAATTGTTTCAAAAACTTTTGCATCAAAAAAAATATCTAAGACACAAAGTCTAAAGGAAATGGCCTGGGGTAAAAAGTCCCGAAGGATAGGCTCATAGGGGAAAAATGCCCAGGACAAAAGTCCCAAAGGGCATAGTCTCTCGGATAAAATGTCTAAAGGAATATGTGTCCTTGACAAAAAATTTGAAGGGTAAGTCAGAGGCAAAGGGTCATTTCAAAAGTCCTAAAATATTTCCATCAAGGGAATTGTTTTGGATAAAAAATCCACAACAATTCTCCCAAAGACCCATTCTCTCAGAAAAAATGCCTAAAGGAATTCAATTAGATCAGATAAAATGTCTGAAGGGAGGGATATAAAAGGCAATGGTGTGGGACAAAAGTCTTGAATGATAGGTGCGGGGGAGGTGAAGGGCAATTGCAAAAGTCCTAAAGGGAAATTTCAAAATGTTGAAGGGTCATTTCAAAATGCCAAAGGGTACTTTCTATCTGGTAACAATCTGAAGGGTCTACTTCATAGGGTATTCATTCATGACAAAATTTCTGAAGGATCTAATTCATAAAGGCCAAAGGGAAATCTAAATAAGGATTAAGGTATTATGTTAGGAGAATTATTTTGAACAAAATGTCTGTAATAATTATCTTGAATACCTAATTATCTCAGACAAAATATAAGAAGGGTAAGTTTGGAAGGGCTAAAGGGAAATGTCAATTACATCGAGAAAGATGCCTATGGAAAAAAATCTCACAGACCAATTCCATTATAGGAATTTTTTAAGGAAAAATGTCTGCAACAATTTCTTTGATAAATATAAGTATGCAAGAATTCATATGCAATAGTAATCCCAACAAAGACAAATAGGATAAGTCTGAAAAAATAAGTCCTAAAGGATAATTGCATAAGACCCAAAAGAATAAGTCCCAAGAGGATATCAAAGATAGTCCATGAAAACATAAGTACACAAAAATTATCTTGAAGTAGAAAACTTGATAGAATAAAAGATCTAGTATATGGAAACATAATACCAATACCATCTTACCAAAGTATGAAAGGCCAAATTATGATCTTTTTACATAATTTACATAAACATATAAAAGAGGGGGCTCAAAATAAAGACAATAATCTAAAAAAATGGGTCCCCATTTTCTATGAAAAGAAGGGGGATGTTGGGTACAACAATCACTATGCTCAATTTACATACACAATGATGCCATATTTTTCCATGATGTCATTATTACTTAGATTTACAATTTTACATCATAACAACCTACTGCATTATATTTTATTTTAAGTTAAGTTCTTATGTAAGCTCAACAACTCACCTCAAAAGAAGGGAATTAACAAAGGCTTGTCTAAGAGACTAGGCTTCCTAGATCAATACAAAGACATGATCTAGCAATATTACATAGTTGACACGGTTTCAGGGTCAGAAAACACATAGAAAATCAATTTGGATAGGAGCACCACATTGGATAGGAGAGCACTACTCTAGTGTCCTTTCTAAAATAATTGTCTAAATGCTTAAAAATATGCATTTATGGACTTTCTTAGAGCCTCAGTTTACTCAAAATAATATTTAGTAGTTTCATAATCTCAGTTTCTAAAATTACTCAAAATTACATAGTTTTGTCTCACATTTACTTATTTTGGGGGTAATCATGAACACCATGTTGTTTCAGGTTAGCACTCAAATTCTACTTAGAATCATAGTTTTTTTACTTAGTCTCATAATCTATATGTATTATATATCAGTTGGTGGCATGTGTGTATCACATTACTTCCTCATTAGACCAATTTTTTCACCAATTTCATAGATGGAATGATATTTCATGTCATTATCCATGTTGTATATACTAGACCTAGATTATACTCAGTATTTGCACCATTTTTACACCAAAATTTAACCTCATTCCATCTACAATGGATGGTTTGCTATTTAAACCAATATCTACACTAGTTTTTGCACTATATATATATATATATATATATATATATATATATATCAGGATCATACAAGGATTCCAATTTACTCCACTTATCTAGGATGATGATGATGGAGTCAAGCCCATCTAATTTTTTGATAACACCCACTTATTTACGAGGATCTAGGCATGCATAGTCCAATCTAAGCTATTCAATTTTAATATAAGTACACAATCCATCATATTCACTAGTTTCACATTAGGAAAACACAACAATGTACATACCCAATCATGTGTATTCATTCTTTATCACTCCATTGATTCTTGTATTTAAATTTTGATTATTCATCTTAAGTAAAGATTGATATTACATATGTTTCACTGTAAGTTTATGTGGATCACAATTCAATGATATGACATACATCTAGGACTCCTTCCCATAGGTAAGTTCAGGTACACACTCTTTTTCCTTTTAATCTAGTACTTTCAATTTGATACATTACTAAAATAAAAAGGGGGGAAATGTAGACACATTAAATTGAAATTTAATCTAAAACCATGCATTTTTTACCATGCTTTTACACACTTAGCTATAGACCTATTTTAGTTCACCTTTTGATCACTTTCAACCATCTCAAACACTCTTCTAAGTTGAAAAATGACCCCAGAATGAACTCATTCCTATTATTATCAACTTTAGACATATTTTAGGTCCCAATTAACACTCATCATGATAAAATCACCCTTTGGACAAGAGCACCCTAGGGGACAAGAGGGCACTACTCTTGTGTCCTTCCACCCTCTCTTATCTTCCTACTAAATATTAACTAATTTGCCAAATTCAAAGCTATAAGAAGATCAAAACATGTCCCTAATAATACCTATTAAAATGATTTTTTATGAGATGACTATATAAACAATTTAAAACCATTTTGAATTAAAAAATCTTCCACATTGAAAGGCATCAAAATCACACTTGTACAATGAGAATAAAATACCTAACTTTCCCAATTAGAATTGCATATAACCCTATTAGCCCATAAATCAAGTCTAAGAACATGTCATAGATCATAATTCATGGTTAAAGGTTATAATCACATCAATATTTCACCAGCATCTATCACATTACACCAGTTATTCACACACCACCATAACTTAGGAGAACTACATGAAGTTTGATCCCTCTTTAGAGTATTAGTATGTAGGAAATGCTCAAAACATGGGGTGTTGAGATCTCACCCAAATTCAACCACTAACCCTTTTTTATTATTGATTGCATTGGTCTTCACATGCCAAGTGTAGTCATATAAAATGGAAAATTTGGTTACTTGAGTATGGTTAATGACACCCAATCCATAGGTCCTCCTACTTGCTTGCAGAAACTTTTTAGGATTTCTTTTCACTAATTCTTAGTCATCCACAACCTTCTAGACTTAACCCTTATAGACTAGGTAGCTCTCTCAGGCCCAAATCTATCCCCCCAGGTCTCATTCTCTCTAGACAATAGTGCCCAAGTTGGATAGGAGTGTTGAAACCTATGATGTCTAATTTTTAGTGCTATTTTCCAAGTTTACTTTTGATCATAATGATCATATTTTATCAAATCCTTATCCTAATTCATGTTAGCCTAACACAAATTTATTTAACCCATGATCATTAAATCCCCTATAAAAGGCCATTCAAAGTCCATTTAGAAGGGTTGACACTCAGTTACAAGAGAGAAGTAAGAATACAATCAAGACTTCTCAAACACTCTTCCCTATTCTCTACATACATCCATCAAATAATATTTCAAGCTTATTCAAACCTTTACACCAGTCCCTAGTCATTCCAAGTACAACTAGTTTTGCATTTACTTGCATTTTCATCATACTATTACACTGAGCACTTCAATAGGAGAACTACATATAACTTGATCCCTCCTCAGAGTATTCATATGTAGGTAGCATTCCCACACATAGGGTGTGAAGTGCATCTTTACACACTAACCCCTTTTCCCTATTTGACAAAGTTCCATTTAATCATATAAAAGACATAAGCACACAAATAATCATATCTAAAGGTAGTTTCATTGATAGCAAGGATATAAAATTTGGTCTACAATATCACATAGACACTGCGAACAAAACCCAAAAAAATCAACTCTTAGAGCAGTTTGGACAACAACAACAAGACTAGGACTACAATGCCAGACAATAGGGTGTCTTATTTTTGGCGGTCCTATCCAATCAAGAAATGAACTCTAGATCTTATTATGTAATAGTGTCCCAGTCCTATTCCTCTAGTATCAAACTTTGTCTTAGCCATAATAGCCCATAATAAGTTAAGTCATATTTTCTCTCACTCATTACTATTTTTAGAAAAGACAAAAATACAACTTGTTTAAACAAATTAGTGGCTTAATTATTGCATATTATTCACTAATTTTATCTATTTAGAACCATTTATTATTTAATAATTAAACATATAATTTTCCAAAAATAATAAATCATTTGGTGAACCCGACTTACTTCAAATTTTGCATAAAACCCTAGAAACCCCAGAGTAAATTCCTAGCTGATTTTTCCCATAAATTTTTGAATTTTTTCTTGAATATTAAAAGCAAAAAATCCTCTCAAATTTTAAAAAAATTTAGTAAATTTTAAAATAAATTTGTTTCAAACCCTAGTTGCATCAACTAGCTCCCAGTAATTTTCCAATCATTTTATAAAATTTTAGTTACATATTAAAATAATAAAATCACTTCAAATTTAAAAAATTCATAGTAATTTTCAAAAAAAATATTTTTCTCAAATCCTTAGTTGCATCTAATAGGTCCCATTAAATCACTAATTTTCCCATAATTTTTTGAATTTTATCTTGCATACTTAGCTCAGAAATTCAATTTCAAATTTCAAAAATTTATAGTATTTTGAAAAAATATTTTTGAAAAAATCCCTAGTTCTTATTTTTCTCCTTAAGGTATCACCTTACATGTTTGGGAGCTCCATATCCTTTTATGCATATTCTAGTGCCTTATTTAGATTATATCAATTTAATCTTTTCTACTATTATCTATTTTTTTTCCTTATGCCACCTAATTTATTTGCATCTCTTCCTTCAAGATGAAGTGCAAGACTTAGTCCTGAATTCACATAGATTCCTTCAACTTGACCATATATTATGGATAAAAAACTAATTCAAACTCTAGCTATAGATTCTACACATCTAGATTACACCAATTTTAATCAAAATGATTCAAATAATGAGCAATTTGAAAATACCAATGATGATGTACATACCAATGCTCATGATCCACCACATTGGACTACTGATCTATGTCCACCCATTGTTGATAATGAAGTTGTAATAAAAAAATATTTGATCCTCCAAAGTTTTATAGAAAGACTTAGGAAACAGCCTCAAGATCATACTCTTATATTACAATCTCCCATGGAAATAAAAAATGCTAAACAAGTTGAGTTTTCCATTCTTATAGAGCAACTAGTTGAAAATGACACTATAGGGGCAACTATGTCTCAACAACCCCCTATAGCAGTGCAACTTGCCTCTATGCCACTAGTTACAACTAGTACATCCCTATCTCCTAATGTGGCAACCCTTGCGTAAGAGATTAGATCTCTTCAATCCAAGGTGCTACATCTTAAGCAAGGTACTACTAGACCTATACAAGCTTTGGATTCTTTTGCTCTTTTGCATATACCATTGGCACATCACATTACTTCTACACCCTTACCACAAGGTTTTGTTCAACCTAAGATTACTCTTTATGATGGCAAGGGTGATCTAGAGACACATTTGAGAGCTTTTAATGTAGCATGCTTGGATTATGTACCAAATTATTGGCTACTTACCAAGATATTTACGTAAAGTCTAAAGGATTATGCTTTACAATCGTTCTATAGTTTACCAAATCAGTCAGGCAATGCATTCAATCCTTTAGCTAATATATTCCTAGCACATTTTAGTATCAACATTGGTGATAAGGTCTCTTATGCACAAATTGCATAACAAAAACATAAATCAAATGAGTATCTCACATACTATGTGCTTCGATATAAGACCATCTTGGATAAGATGACTAGCCCCATGGTAGATTAGGAGTTACATGATCTCTTCAAATAGATCCTTCTACTAGCATTGCATGAATCTATTATATTCAAAAGATTCTCTTCCTTCACTGAATTGTGTCATAAACTAAAGGAAAGAGAAGTAAAATTCATTTCAATGGGAAAAATCAAGTATACAAGAATCTCAAACACAACAAACAAGAGTAATAACAAAGTCCCATATAAGATCAAAGTCAATGATAACAAGAATCAAAATCAACCAATAGTCAATGTGGCTTCAGAGCCCCCTCATCATGTGGTTTTATCAACACCTCCTCGACATGCTTTTACCAATATACCAATTTCTCCATCCAAAGTTTTACAACAATTATTGGAATGTAACATCATCACTCTCTTTCCTATTCTAGAAGTTAACCCAACAAATCCTCTTCCATGGGGATATGATTAACAGGCATTTTTTTATTTTCATAGGGCACCAGGGCACACTAAAAATAGATGCATCAATTTGAGACATAAGATATAGGACTTGATAGATGACAACCTACTTGATCTTGGCACTTTAGTTGAGCCTCCACAAGCTAAACCAACATAGGATAAAGCTTTGAAAATCTTCTTAGATCCATTTACATAACATTCTAAGAAAGAGAAAGGGGACACATCAGGTGTTCACCACACATACCATACACATCCTCCACCAGTTACATAGCAAACACCTTTAATTGAATCACATATTTTGAGCAATATGATAGGTGTGTGTGAGTTCAGGGTTCAAACTAGAGCTTTAATATCCTTCTCAAATCAAGATATTATTAAGGATAATTTAGATTAAAATGCACTCTTTATCATATCACATATTCATAATCAACCCATTCACAATGCGCTCATCGATAATGGTTCCAGTGTCGACATATACACCATTACATTATTATAGAATTTGGGCTATTCAGAGTAGTATATCAATCTGATAGATATATTTATCAATAGATTCAGTGGGTATATATAGAGTTCATTGGGTGAGATTGTAATTCTCTATAAACTAGGCCAACACATGTGACCAAACATTTCACCATAGTTCTTAGTGCAAGAGTTTTTTATATGTTACTTGGTTGTCCATGGATTCAAAAAATTTAAGCAATACCATCTACAGTTCATAGATTCAATAAATTCATTCATGCTAATCAGGTTCTTATAGTTGGTGGAGTTCTATATGAGTTACCACTCCCTAATTTAGAGCCATCTCCTTTACAGTCACCAGTTCCAGCTTCTCCACCAATTTCAGTTTCTCCACCTGTTATAGTTCTTCCTCTAGTATAGATTTAGACATAGTTGAGGCATCCATCACTAGTATAAAGGGTTCACACACTCCATTACTTTGGGATTCTATCAAACTTTCATATATAGTATTCACACCTAGAGTAGTGTCATTGAGATCTCATGCATCTACACATAGAGCACTTGTTCAGAGAGCTTTTCCTACTTCTAGATGGGTCCCTAAGAGCCCTATAATTTATCCAATTATAAAATTTATAGAGGGACCCCATAGTTTCTACTTTATATATTCTAAAACATTTACAATGCACACAACTTTTAGAATCACAGTCTCAGCCTTTCCATCGTGCTTCACGATCATGCACGATACCTTTTGTTTGATACAGGACACCATGATAGGGAGTCTCATTCGAGACTCATTAGTGAGTATCATTTATTCTCAATCTTTCCTATACATATCTTATTTTTAAAAATACCAAAAAAATTAAAAAATATACAAAAACATAAAAATATTTTGATTGTATGCATCATCTATGCTTTACATTTCTACTACTATGCTAAGACTTACATTTGCTATTTCATGCTATTATTTGTCAATTTATTTACATTACCATGCTTCACTTGATCTTCATTGAGTGTGTACAGTGACATCCAGATCCTTGATTGCTTTACTCTACCCATTGAGGGGGTATCCTACTTCTACATTTGAGACACACATCAATATACATACTCACTAGGGACATCTTCTACATGACTACACCATCTACGTTATGCCATTCCTACAGTACACACTCCAAGTTATTATGCTGATGTACATTACTTACTAGATTACACATATTACTATATAGACATTTCACTAGTATCTAATACTTGTGTATCTTTTTAGCATATACCTAGTCTTGTACTAAACATGTCTTGCATACTTTCACTCTTAATTTGATTAGTTAGATGTGATTCTATCTTTCTAGTTATTACATGCTTTCTCTTATTGCTTAGCATAGCTTGTTGCATTACATTTCCAGTTCCTGCTTGTCTCTTATATGTGCTTTAGGATATTTTCCAATGTCCTCTTATATTCATGTGTATGCCTTTGGACATTTGCCAATGTCCCTTGCTTGTACTCTTTTATAAGCATGTGGCCTTCGTGCCAATATTTCTTTTTATATGGTATGTGTATGCCACATTTGAACATGCCTTGTATGTTTTCTTTCTAGTATGAGTGACGTGTGCCAATGTCCCTTGTTTGCTTGGTCCCTTGGCCACCCTTATATACTTCTTGCTTCTTACTTTATATACTTGTTGATTGATTATTTTTCCTTGTTTATAAATGCCATGATCAATATCATGCATTTCCTTGTTTTCTTAGATGTCATGATGGACATCATGATCCATCCCTCCTTGATAATAACTAACAACTAACCCTTTTGATTCTATTTTAGTACATTACACATGCTTCTACATTGTTATATCTATGTAGGCATGCCCATATTGATATAGAAATATCTCAACATAAATATTGTTATATCTCAAGATATCTTGTCAATTATCATTGCTATATCATGTATCTATGTAACATAACACACTTGTAGGGCTATCTCTTATGAGGGCAGTCATTATAGGGTACTTATTCCTACCCTCAGAAGAGGGGAAAAAATAGGGGTTTTGTCATGGAGATCAAAGCTCCTAATGCTTGAAATAGTAGTTTTTAGAACACTTAGAATATAATTTAGACATTTTACCAAGTAGAACAAACTTGATAACTAATAGAAAATATAGAACAGTCATCAGATTTGGCCCTAGACAATAGTGCCAAAGTTGGACTATAGTGTTGGACAAAAGGGTGTCTTATTTTTCATGCTCCTATCCACATAGTAGAAAATCAATTTTTCCAAAAATAGATAGAAAGGTGAGTTTAATCACAGGTTTTTTAGTACAACACAGCCCAAATTCAACATGTTTTAGTACAATTTTTGCTTGGAGAATCTAGATATAGGGGGAATAATGCATGACATGATGGCTCTCACTTCCAATTTTATATTAGGTAGTTGATATAACTTCTAGATCAGAATCCATGTTCCAAACATCATTTATTGGGGGAAATGTGCATGACACATTGGTCATCCTCTCTTTCTAAGTTCAATTTATTTTTTCCTAAGCATTCTTAGTAGTTGTGTGCCTTACGCCATTTACAGGTGGTTGGCATCATTTTTTAAGTTTAGATTTCATACAAGCTTAACTTATTGAGTACCCTAGTTCTCGAGTTGGCTTTCATATAAGCCTATTGCACTAGTTTCAGAGTGGCTTTCATACAAGCCTAGTCTCCATATTTTGAAATGGCCAAGAGTGGCCTAGTTTCTAGCATACATTAAACTATCCATGCCAATATGATCAGATTATAGTACATTCATGGGATTCAAGAGTCATTTGTATCATATGAGATCTATTACATATCAATATCACTTCATAGCTTCACTTCATAGGGCAATGATGGAGCCAAAGGACTAGTTAGCCTTTGTATTCTTGAGCCACCTATCAAAAAGGATTAGACACATAGTCTTAAAATTGTTGATACATGCATGATTCATTAGATTCACTTGGTAGGCAAAAATGGAGCCAAAGGTCCTACCTTTACATTATTTAGCCACTCCTAGTGAATTGAGCACTTAACTCTATTTGTGATATTACTTTTGGTACAACACACACTTAGCACAATCTAGCATCACAACATGTTTTGTATTAGTTCACATACCTAGTTGGGTGTATTCATTCCTTTCTTTTCTTACTCTCTTACCCAGCTTTTGTACAGTCTTATTTTAGATATAATATATCTAGTAAGAATTTATATACTTTATTTTTTTCATTACAAATTCACACTTCACATTGTGCTTTCTCTACGCACATCCAACATCACACAACTTTGTGAGCTTCACCTTTATGAGTAAGTTCAGGTATGCTTTATTTTTTCCCCTAATCCTAGTATTTCACTTTATTGTATCATTATAATAAAGGGGGGAAAATATAGTCATATAAAATTCAAAATTTGCTTACTTGAGTATGGCTAATGACACCCAATCCATAGGTCCTCCTACTTGCTTGCATAACCCTTTTAGGCTTTTATTTTACTGATTCCTAGTCATTCACATCCTTCTAGTCTTAACCCTTAAAAACTCATATAGCTCTCTCAGGCCCAGATCCATTCCCCTAGGTCTCATTCTCTCTAGACAAAAGTGCCCAAGTTGGATAGGAGCGCTGAAACCTAGGGTGTCTAATTTTCAACATTGTTGTCTAAGTGTACTTTTGATCCTAATGGTCATATTTTACCGAATCCTTATCCTAATTCATGTTAGCCTAACATGAATTCATTTAACCCATGATCATTAAATCCCTTATAAAATGCTATTCAAAGTCCATTTAGAAGGGTTGACACTCATTTAGAAGAGAGAAGCAAGAATACAAGCAAGACTACTCAACACTCTTCCCTATTCTCTACATACAACCATCCAATAGTATTTTAAGCTTATTCAAACCTTTACACCAGTCCCTAGTCATTCTAAGTACACCTAGTTTCACATTTACTTGAATTTTCATCACATTATTGCACCAAGCACTTCAATGGGAGAACTACATATAGCTTGATCCCTCCTCAGAGTATTGGTATGTAGGCAGCATGCCCACACATAGGGTGTGAATTGTGTCCAACATATCATTAACAAACTAACCCCTTTTCTTCATTTTCTAAACTTCTATTTAATTGTATAGAAGACACAAGCACATGAAGAATTAACTTTAAAAGGAGTTTCATTGATAGTGAAGATCTAAAATTTGGTATATAGGCTCACACAAATGTTGTAAACAAAACCCAAAAAAATCATATCTCTATGAGTAGTTTGGACTAATGTGGTAAGATTAGGACTACAATGTTAGATAGTAGTGTGTCCTATTTTTGATGATCTTATCCAATCAAGAAATGAACTCCAGATTTTAGTTTACGATAGTGTCCTAGTCTTGTTCCTCCAGTATCAGACTCTGTCTCGGTCATAACATCCTATAATAAACTAAGTCATATTTTATCTCATTCATTACTATTTTTGGAAAAGGAAAAAATATAACTTGTTTAAAAAAATTAGTGGCTTAATTATTGCATATTATTCACCAATTTTATCTACTCAGACCCATTTAATATTTAGGAATTAAACATCTAATTTCCAAAAAATAATAAATTACCAAGGAACTAGATTTTTTGAAGGAAAATCAGTCACATAGTGGTCTCCACAAGTGATCATAAGCTCTCACACTAGATACAATCTCTAAAGATGAAGGCAAAAATAACCCAAAATCCCAAATTTCCTCACTACAAGCGGACATGAGCACTTTAAGTTGGACAAGAGTGCCACCCCTATAGTGTACTCCCAAAATTGTTGTCTAGGCCTAGATCTAGTTCTAGAATCCTAATTCTAGTCACCAAACCTCTTTGCATAATAAGTTTTATAACTTGATTCCTCCCGAAGGGATAATTTCTAGTTAAGTCTTTATTTCCTCATTAAATTGATATTTTTTTAAGTTTATAGAATACAATATTTATAAATCAGTGAATTTTATCATTATTATATTATTCTCCTAATTTTATACAATAGTGTTATCATTTAGAGTTTTCACATTTAAACCCTAAATTTGATAAAACATATATGTAGGTGAAACTATATCTAAATCTAATTCTAATTTTTTTTGTGTTTTAATATAACCCCCATCATCATCATCATTCATAGAATATTGTGTATGATGAGTGACTAGAAGGCACAACATATCTTATGAGATTTTTTACATAGTAGGAGAAACTTGTGATTTTGTTTGTTGTGGAATATGATGAAATGCCAATAATTATAGTCTACAATTTGGAGTAAATGTTGGTTGTATTGAGTCACGAATGACTCTCTAATGTAATGGGAACTAAAGAAATGGTCATCTAGGAAATTTATCTACTCTCCTATGAATTGTACACATAGAATGAAATTGAGTAGGTTTTATAACTAACTGTGTAGAATGATCTTAACTAGGTTTAGGAACTACCTTTGTAACATAATCTTGAATATATTTTATATTATTTATCTATGCCATTGACTAAATGTTAAAACCCAATGATCTAAATAAATACGTAACACACAATCAAAATCCATGTACAAAATAAATATTCTCAATCATATGTTACAATAATAATTTCCTCTCAGTCATATTAACAATTTTAATTTAAGCATAGTCATTTCATCATGAAAATAGAAAAAACAACACAACCATATAAACAATCACGAAAACACCATTTTAGTTCCAAACACCCTAATGAACCATATAGTAATAATAATGTTTCCAAGCCATTCATTATGTACCAATATACATGTGTATCTCAAACAAAATAACACACAAACATATCATCATTTGAATGAAATAAACAACATAGTCACGTAATAATATCCACAAAAAAACTCATTTTTGCCAGTTACCCTAACCACCCACATTCATGTTATAATTTTGTCAAATCATTGATTTGATTATGTGGGGAGATTCCTCCTCCCATAGGGTTAAATCCTTGTTTCTCAATAAGGATTAAAAATTCTAAAATGACTATTTTAAAAACAATTTAATAATTTAACAAATAACCATATAAAATCGATATAGTTTTTAGGGTAACTAAAAAGAACAAAACTACCTCTTGAATACTTTTGAAGAAGGTTTTCTTCCTTGACTATGTAAAAGAGTTCCTTCTTTCTCTTTTGTCTCCTCTCTATTGGCCATGACCTTATTGATTTTGGAAAACCCCTTCATATTTTATCATTTACATAGCTATTTTCATGCCACCTAAAACCCCTAATTTCATAATGAAACCTTATCCATAAATAAATACCAAGAATGACTCACCATAACATGAGAAATTCTTGGCATGACCAACAACTTCTCAATTTCAACCCCCAAAACAACACAATCAACTTACTGTCTCAATAAAACTAATAGTCAAACCCTATCTTCTTCCTCTTTGCATGGCTCAATCGAGCAAACACAATGATGACTCACCCAAAATTAGGGTTGAAAAAATAATGCCAATAAAAATAATAATTATTATAATAATTTGAATGCATATAAAAACTACAATAATTAACTAATATAAAATTTCATGCCTAATTTAACCCCCTTTGTGTATTTAAAACCATGCCACCATAGATGCCATAATATTCACATTCACCTAGGATCTAGGTTTAGCTTAATGTTTATTAAAATCAACTTGTTTAGTAAACTACAATTTGTAATTTATTTCCATGTTATTTATAATATTTTATGATAGTTTTTTTGTTGATTTCTTATAGGTACACATCAATAATGAGTCATACAGTCAATAATTCACAATTAAAGCCATCTAAAAATACTTATATAATGAATTTTTTTTGAAATGATATCGACATCACATTCATAAGAACAATAATAACTACAAACATGACCATAATAACATCGAATCATGGATCAAAAGTAGATAATATTATCAAGCACAAAATAACCAAACGTAATTAAAATTAGAGAAAACATATAACTATTCACTCATAAGTAATCATGCATTTAACTGTACTACATGGTGTGTGTAGGGTTCCTTGTTAAATCTCTCCACCTCTAAAAGTGTCATTTGTTGTACCCTCCCTAATGATATTTTCCCTCCATATATATCTAGAGAGAGGACTATCTCCTACATCCACCTCAAAAACGTAAATGGTAGTTATCCTGTAATAATAAAAATCAATAAAATGTTTCTAAAGTATAGTAATATTGAATGAGCATAATCAATATACATACGAAACTCATGTACAACTAACCAAAAAGCAATGAGCCACACAATAATCATTATATATCTATCCATACATCAACATAAATGAAAATAGTTTGTTACAATAGTAATTAACCATCATTAACCCTATTAATATATGTTTAATGAACACATCAACTTTAGTGAGGAAATTGGGATACAACATTCCCCCTAAAATTGGTTATCATTTTGATGACACTTAATTTAAACCAAAGTTTTGAAATTAAAAAACACATTATAGTAAATTAAATAACATCAGTAGATGCTTTAAACAAATAAAATTGGAAACAACTTATAAAACTCATCATAGTCCTCCTAAGTGGCATTATCCTGAGATTTTTAGTCCCACTTGACCTTGCACTATGACACTTCTCTATTAAACAAACTAAGTTTATGAGTGTTAATTATTATGACTAGTTCTAGTGTGACCACCCCAAGATCTAGAACCTATAAAGCATTACAATCCAATACATGGGAAGGATCAGCTACATAATTTTTAATATAGGACAAATGGAAAACATTATGCAAGAGAGCTAGAGCTGGTGGAAAATCAAGCCTAGATACACTATGGGATTGACCAATTTCAAGACCTCAAAGGGTCCCACATATCTTGGTAAAATCTTTGTTGATTTACCAAACTTAATCAAACTCTTCTGAGGCTTAACCTACATAAATACTTTATCACCAACAAAAATCTATCTTGGTTGTCCTTTTTAGATCAACATAATTTTTTTTATCTATCATTGGCCTCAACCAACCTTTTCCTGATTGACTTGACTTGATCCTCCATCTCCATAATTATTTTAGGACCAAAGACTACCCTATCTTCAAGCTTGTCCCTACTGATTGGTGTTTGACACCTCCTTCCATACAAAGCTTCAAATGGAACCATCTTTAAAGCTAATTGGTAAGATTTATTATAAGCAAACTCTACTAGTGGAACATAATCCTCTTACTTATATTTATGATCGATGCAATACATTTGAATAAGATCTTCTAGAACTTGGTTTACTCTCTCTATTTTCCCATCTATTTCTAGATGATATGTAGTACTAAATTTCAACTGTGTGCCCAAAATTGAATTTAGAGTCAACCAAAACCTAGATGTCATTCTCAAATCTTGATATAAAATGATCTTCTCTAGAAACTCATGTAGCCAGTACATCTCTTTCATAAATATTTTCACAATATTTGGTGCATCATCAGTCAAATTACCTGGTATGAAGTTAGATACATTGGTTAGTTTGTCAACTGCCATAAAGATCATGTCATGATAGTTCTATGATAATGACAAACTTTGGATAAAATCCATACTAATTACCTATTAGTTATATTCTGGTATATCATGGGGGAATAAAAATCATGACAAATGCACATGTTCAACCTTCACACGCTTACACTCTAATATTGTGACACAAAGTTTGCTTCATCTTTTTTAATTCCCTTCCAAAAATAAAGAGGTCTTAACCCAACCATGAGCTTAGTCACTCTAGGATACCTAGAAAATGGGCACTTCATAATTATTTTAGCATCATGCTCCTCAAATTCTCTCTATCAAGTACATACATTCTACCATTGTACCTAAAATACCATCATTCTCCAACTTAAATCATTTAAACTTAGGATTCTAAGCATCTTATAATAAAGCTTTCCTAATCTGTTCATAAAATTCATATCAAAGGGAGAATTTAATTACTTGATCATGAAAATTACTCCTAATAATAGCCAAAGTTTTTATGTACCTTCTATGACTTAGGGCATCTACAACTCTATTTTCCTTACCCTTGATGTAGATAATATTAAAATCATAGTTAGATAATAATTCTAGCCATTATCTCTGATGGGCATTCAGGTTTAGTTAGGTGAAGATATATTTGAGCCCTAAGTTATTAATCTTGAGTTTAAATGGATTTCCCAATAGATAATGCCTTCAAACTTTCAAGGCATGCACTATCACAACAAGTTCTAAATCATGTGGGGCATAATTTGCCTCATATGACATAAGATTCCTAGACTCATATGCTAATTGTACCAGATTGCATGATAAATCTTCTAAGACCATCCCTAGATGTATTTGTGATTACTAATAATTGACCATTAGGATCATGAAATATTAGCATAAGTGTTGAAGTAAGCTTCATTTTTAGCTCATGAAAGGCTTTTTCACACTTGTTCGACCAAACAAAACTTAGATTTTTGTGTTGAAGAGAGGTAATTGGGTTAGCTATTTTTAATAAATTTGGAAAAAATTTCCTATAATATCCTATTAATCCCATAAAAATTCTCACTTCATGCACATTTTTAGGTGCTAACCACTCCATTATGGCTCTTATCTTCATTGGATCAACTAAAATTCTATTTACAGAGATAATGTCCCCCAAATATTGCACTTTCCTCTATAAAAATACACATTTGGACAACTTACGATATAATTTGTGTTTTTGAAAATCTTTTAAAACAAACTCTAGATGCTATATATGTTCTCTCTCATTTTAGAATAAATGAGAATATCATCCAAAAAAACTAAAACAAAATGGTCCAGATAATCCTTAAATACACTGTTCATGAGATTCATGAATGTTGTCAGAGCATTTGTTATCCTAAAAAAAAACACTAAAAATTCATAGTGTCCATACTGAGTTCTGAATATTGTTTTAGGAATATCTTCTTCTTAGATTCTCAACTCATGATACCCCACTCAAAGATATATCTTAGATAAAACTATTTCCCCATGTATTTGATCAAAAAGATCATTAATGTGAGGCAATAGATACTTGTTATTGATTGTCACCTTATTCAAAATCTTGTAATCAATACATATATGAAGATTACCCTCTGTATTTTTAATAAACACCACTAGTGAACCCCATGGTGAGACACTTGGTATAATAAACCCTTTATATAACAACTCTTCTAGTTGATATTTCAACTCAACTAATTCTATATTTGTTATCATATAAGGTGCCTTGGATTGTAGTTCTGAACTTGGTATTATGTTAATTAAGAAATCAAACTCTCACTTGGGTGGAAAACCCAAAAAATCCTTTAGAAACACATCCTAAATATTCCTAAGAAAAGGATAATCCTAAATGGATGATTCCTTAGATTTTTTCATTTCATTTATTTTAATAATAAATGCCTGACATCCTTTCCTTTGAGCCTTCTAAATTTCAATTGTGGAAATCTAACCAAGTTTCAACTTTATTTTTTCATCCTAAATCTAAGTTTGATTCCCAAAATCACCTTAACATTCTACCTTCTTAAGATAGAAATCTACCTTAGCTTTATGCTTAGAAATAAAATTTACCCTAGGATTCCATCATATGATCCTAGTGGTGCTACATAAAGATCTACCATCGATGTTAATTCAAAATATTTAATCTCAACTTCCACTAAGCACCTATCAACTTTGACCTTGGCTTCATTCCCAAATAGTATTGACCATGCATTTTTCCTTAAATGAGATTTCCTAGAAAACTTAGATAGCATTCATAGAGAAACAAAACATTCTTTAACTCTAGTGTCAATAAAAATGGAAATGGGTTGACCAAAAAGATTACCTACAACCTCAATAGGTGAGACTTGAAAATCAGCCTAACAATTATTAACATTCGCATGGATTCTGTGTTAAAAATTTGCTTGCTATATAGTACCCGTAGCTTTACCTTCAGACTTTCCTTGACTACATTTCTTGAAATAGTGATCACCCCCACAAATGAAACATCTTCTAGGTGGTCCTTTCCTTTCTAACTGTTAGTTTCCCTTAAAACTAGTCTTGAACCCACCATCCATTTTATTATTACTTGAGAAGTTATCAAATCTAATATTCTGATTCCTAAACTAATTTTTAGAATTTATGTTATTTTTCTAGTTTTTCTATTTAAGAGTGGGTTTCAAACCTCTAAACTTATTCTTGAACTTATATATATATATATATATATATATATATATATATATATATATATATATAATTCTTATGTAATGTGTATGTGTGTGTGAAGTATTCATAAAGAGTATGGTAATATATTTATGTATAATTCGTAACTCTCTCTCTCTCTCTCTCTCTCTCTCTCTCTCTCTCTCTCTCTCTCTCTCTCTCTCTCTCTCTCTCTCTCTCTCTCTGTGTGTGTGTGTGTGTGTGTGTGTTTCAAGTTTAATATTTTATCCTAAGCTACCAACTTAAGAAAATATTAAATCAATTTTAAATTTAAAATATAACTCACATTAACACCACATAACCCCTGATGTCCCTGTTGGTTAATTTTTGACTAAATATGAAAATTTTCCTAGATGGATCACTTTCTAGAGGTTTTGTTATGGAGTGATCAATTGAGCAGAGTTCCTGATTAAGTAACTGATCAAATGGATTGGAATCAGGTCTAAGATTACAAGGTGAAAAGAATCAATAAGTTATCATGGTGATCATGACCTTCATAGACATAAAGTAGGTTTCATAGGTCTCAAAAACTCATTTTGAGTCTTGAAAGTGCAAGCTCAAGTCTAGTGATACCAAACCATCATTGTACATCATAGAAAAAAATAGTTTGGCTTACTTGTGAATTTTATAAGTATGTTCAGGAGGCCTCCTAGGACCAAAGGATCACATGGAAATGAATTTATTCATGCCAAGATTATCCTCTACAAATTTGGTGTCTTGATGAGCTTGCTATTTCAAGATATAAAGCTTCAAAGTTAGACTTTCAGAATGAAACATGCACAAAGATGTCAAGTTAAAGATATGATAATTAAACATTGGGGTTTAAAAATACTTAAACATGCATGTAGACATTAAAATTTGAGCCTCATAAAATAGATGTTTGAATTCAAATTATCAAATATCAATAGTCAATGTTCAATTGTACCAAAGATCTAATGGTAAGCAAAAACCTAATAGTGTCAATGGGTCCCAAAGATCTAACAGAGTGCATTTAATCATTCACCCAAGGTCAATGGTAAGCATCAAGTTAAAATGTTAGCATAAGTGTGAAGTAGATAAGTGGTAAGATCTCAAGTACTTGAGTAGAGATCTAATAGTGCATGGTAACCAATAAAGCTAGTGGGCCCAAACAGATCGATGATGCACATGAAATCATACAAATCAGATCTAATGACAAGTGATGGGTCAAAAGGTCAGTGAATCTAAAATACAAATATCTAGGTGACAAGTGTCTCAAGTGCATTTAACTGATATAATATATATGGCTCACATTCATTCATATAGAGAAAGATCAATGGTGCACATGTAAGTTGAGAAAGTAAATCCAATGGTGCACAATCAAGCTAATTGATGGTCAATATTAAAATTTGAAATCTAAGGGAATTGAAAAGAGAGAAATTTCAACTTAGTTTGAACTAGATAAAATACCCCAAAGGGAATCATTGAAGCTCGGTCAAGACCTTTGTTTAAGGATCCAAAACATGTAGACTCAATTTTCTTGTGTTTTCAATGTTGCATACATAAATCCTTGGATTATACAAGTTTCAGAGGCATAAAAGGTCTATTTAGACCTAATATAGTTTAGGAAATAAGCTATGCAGTCTATAAGTATTCACTAGCATATTGACTATATGAAAAACAATAAATTGGATTGATTTTTGATTTATAATATAGACATATGCTCAAATTTTACCGTAGGGGAAGATATGTGATTATAAAGGAAGTTATTGTTTGCCAACATGGTTATATTTTCAACAAAAATGTACCTATAGCCACTCAAAGTAGACATGACATGGCTCTGTCTAGAGTTAAGGTATGAAGACTTTGTCCTTAGAGTAAATACAAGTGGGAGGTGGTGTAAAAGTTTAAGAAGTAGTTTTATGGATTGGAGAAGTATAGGTGGAGCATTCAAGTATTTTATAGGGCCTTTAAAGTTTTTTCTTCTTAAACATAAATCATGGCTCAGCACCTCCAATAAGTTTTTATATTTTAGTATGTATTCTAAAGCCAATGAGGGGATTGAAGTTATTTGAAGCTAATGAATAGCCAGTTGGGAGGAAAAATTAATATTAATAGATCAAAAGTGGTTGGGACCCCATCCAAGTGGTCATTTAATTATTTGAGACGGTGTGTTCATTCTCTCCTTAACCTTTCTCTATATCTTCCATTTACTGACACGTTGTAAACTCTCTCTTAGAATTTAGAAGAAGACAAACTCTCACTTTTGATATAAATTATCTCTCAATTATGGAAGAGCAAAAATTCATTTGATAAGGATAGACCCTATAAAAACTTGTATGAAAGACCTCTTGAAGCTAATCAAAAATTTCTTTACTTGTCTCTTGCTTTTAAACTATGTTTAGTAAGCTTGTGCATGATAGCATTGTGAAGGATAATCTTCCATGCCATTGTCCTTATTTATTAGCTATTTTAGGGTGTTTTCTATTTGATTTTAGGTATACATTTGCATTTTTTTCCATCAATGCAAGTTTGATGGGAGTCTTAGAACTCCTCCTAGCTTCATTCATTGCTTCTTGAACCTAGTGTATGAAACACTTATGCAATTAGCTAGATTTTAAGATTGTGTGAGCTAGTAATGTCTTGTGCTTCTTCAGTGTATATTTCATGCTTGTGTGAGTTCTCACTTAATTTGGTGCATCACCTTGTATATTTATTAGAATCCCTTTTCCCTCTTCTAACCCTTTTCTTAGTGTAAACATTAGTACAGGTGATCCATCAAGAGGAAGTTAGCCTTCTCTAGAGGTCCAACCCCACAATAGGTGACCCACAACCTGGGGTTACTCCCATAGTGTATCTTAATTAGAGAGATCCTAAATAACACTCTCTATAAGTGTATATTGACACTATAATAGTTTTTGGCATGATCAATGAGACATAGTTAAAAGAAAATTGGTCAAATTTTGATGTTATTTTGATCAATTTGTAGTAGTTATAGATCTAATTAACAACATTTGATGACTCTAAAATAAGATCCAACATTATGGTAGCAAAGTAGTGAATACATCTCATGCCAAAGGTGACTACAAGATCAAATTCTAGAGGTATTCCCTTTGAATTTGTTGAATTTAATTTAAACTCGGTAAAGAGATTAAGATTTTCTAATACACACCCTTATAAAGGCTTTGTTTCTAAATCACTTTCAAGGCCTACCCCTATAAGAAGATCTTTGTTAAACCCTTTCATATCCATGGCAATCCCTAGAGATTTTATGGATTTTAATGGCCAAAGTCCTATGGTGATCCCTCAATATGATCATATTATAGTAGAAACTCTTAAAAATATCCCTTATTTTACTAGATACCAAGCTAATACCCCTTATGAACACCTCATGGATATAGCCAACTTTTGCAACATTCATGATATTAATGAGGAAAATGTGGTAATTAGTTTATTAGCCATCTCTTTCAAAAGTAAAAACTTAGACTAGTGTTATCACTTGGATTTGAACCCTTTGAGGAGATGCAAATCTCTCCTCATCCAAGTGGCATAATGGATTCATCTCTAGGCTTGTGGGTAGCCTAAGGAATGAGGTGAGTCTCTAGATAGGGTTAGCTCCCTTGATGTACAACTTAGGATTACAACTACTACTAACTTTGGGGATGAAAAGGGAGAAGGATAATGTAAATAAAACTAATATAAGGGATGTGATACACCACTTTACTGATGACATCCAACCATATTCATATTACACTTGAAATCAAAGGACAAACTAAACATACACCCTCCAATCTATGTCTTATTGCATCAATGTTACATTATGGGGTTATAGATGAATGTGTAAAAATAGGAGGAATAGACAAGAGGCCTTGAGTGTAAATAATTAAGATACTAACTAATGTAGACTTTGGCATTTTTTATAACACATCATATGCCCTACAAGAAGAAGTTGCAAATAGGTGAGAGAATGTGACAACTTGTTAAGGAACCCATAATCTTCACTAAGCAAATTTAAGATTCATGTAAATCACAATATGAAAAATCATGGAAGAGATAACAATTATTAATTTTATTTATCAAAAGGTATACAAATGAGTATGGCTTTGCCATACTCAAGTGGAGCATCTAATACAATGCCAAAATGGCTAGTTCTTATAGAACTTGTGAGAGAGAGAGAGAGAGAAGAAGAGAAGTTCAAGGGTCATAAGGACACTTGTAAAGATGAAACAAGGAGTTATTTTGAGAGGTTATGGGATGAAACATGGAAGGTTAGGAGATACAAGTGTCAATTCAAGTCATAAACTTCATGAAAAGTGGCATAAAACTCCTCATTTTGCACAAAAAAACTACTTTCATGACTACCTCTATTTGAACATCCCATAACTAATTAGGAAAGGTATGATGATTTTAATTCAGGTTAGGGACATCATAAATTCATATCCATACATTGGTTACATTCTTGGTCTTTTGGAATCAATTGGAAAGGAGCAATCATCATTTTCAATCCAAAAAGAACTCCTTTCATGTACCCTACACACTTGGCTTCCAAAAAGGCATCAATTGCTCATGAAAATACATAAAATTTAGTGGATGACTTATTTAAATTACATACATGTCCTTGGAATCATTATGAGTACCTTAAATTCAACTCATTTGAGGTTTTCCATCTTCTTCACTAGTTTATCCAATATGTCAATTTTGACTGGCTAAGTTGAAACACCTAATTTTGGTACTTAGAAGTTAATTCAGGGAATGAAATGAATATGGGGAGTTATATTAAGTCTTAATATTTCATCCAAAGTTTGTTTCATCTCTTGAATCCTTCTATAACCTACAAAACACAAAACATGGTAAAAAAGAGCCTATTTTGCACCCCATCCATACAAGTCTATATGGATAGCTAGCATGGGAGGGATCCTAAGAGATTATTCATAAATTCCCAATATATATTATAGTTAAAATGGTCCATTTTAATAGCTATCCAACTCCATTTTCATAAACTAGTCCTATCTGAGGGTTTAGTAGGATTTTACAATAGTTTTGGGTCTTAAGGTTGGTTCATAAAGTTTAGATATCCAACCCTCAAATAAATTTTTAAAAAAGTGATCTTAAATGACTTTATTAACATCCCAAAATGCCTTAGACCCCCATGAAAAACCTTAGGTGAGATATGAGCACTTGAAGTCACCTATTCAAGCTCTTCTTTGCACCTTTCCTACATGCCTAAGAGATTTTTGACCCAAAAATGGGTTTCTTGTGATTCCTATGCATGAAAGGAGATTTTACACATCATATATGACCTCACAAACATATCCAAATATATTATAAAGTTCACCTCATGCAATAAGTGTGAAAGGCCCTCAATTTTGATATAGGTCTAATGTTGTTCTTATAGCCTATTTGTACTTCAAGGTCCTTAAATGACTTATTGAAGCTTTACCTACTTCTCATTAGCTCAAAAACATATATAGTGGCCTCATGAACATGTTATAATTAGTTGAAATGCTCACCTAGGGATAGAATTGCATATGACCCTTCATTTGGGCATTAGGTCTAAACTTTATTAACATGCTTGACTATAACCTTGGAGTTCTTTAGTACTCTATTTGGTTTCACCCCTATGTAAGGTATTCTCTAGACTATCCTAGATGTATTTCAACTTATCAACTCACCTTGAAATCCTTCAAGTACTCCCTCTCATCTCTTTTCCCAAAACTATAGGCTTCATGCATGGGGAAAGTACCCCCTATCTGAGACAAAACAAGGGGTACTTACCCTATTTGTAAAAAAAATAAAACACTTGTTTGGGATTCCTCAAGTCTCATATATTACCTCTAAAAAATTATAGATCTTGGTAACCTCATTTGACCTCTCAAAACCCACAAACCCAAAACTATCTCTAAGGAAAGTAGATAAACTATATGGATTTGTAGTGTGAATTATGTATGCTTGCTTTGGGCTTCTTTTATACTTATTTTGTGATGTGTGGGGATGTCTCTGATCTAAAACAAACTTAACCAAGGTATTCTAAAACCATTCATCACCTCACTCCCTTCACATATCCCTCATGTTCTTTGCTTATTTAGGGTTGAACATAACTTTGATTGTGTTGACCTCTAAAATCACAACTATAGGTGTATATTGTATGACTTAGGCCTAATTTTAGGAGTTTTAAGGTTCTAAATGAATCCCTATAAGTATTAAAGTACATGTTTGAACTAGTACTCTCCCTTGGAAGCCTTAAAACATTACCTTAGCATCAAATTTGAGGTGACAAGTCAAATTGAGACCATTTTGCTTGTAAGACCTACTATAGGTGTGTTTCTCTGATTTGGGACTTGATTATGGTGTATTAAGATCTAGTGGTACTATTAAAATTATGGTGGAGGTATTTCCACTCACTTTTCACTCCCATTTTGTCAAACACCTCATACAAACCTTGTTTCTCAACTTTATGGACTATTGGTTGAGATATCCCCTTTTCAACCCCTACTGTAGGTGTATGTACAAGGTTTGTGAGAGGTCAGTAGGCCTTATTTACATTATTTATATTTCATAAATTTGTTGATGATCTTGATAAAAGTTATCACTTGATTTTATCATCATTAAAACCTGCCATAGTTCTTCCCATGCACTTTGGATTCATAACTGAGTTTTTTTAGTTCTGACTAAGACTTTGCTTTGGGGACCTCTGTAGGTGTCATTGGGTTCTTGAGACTTGGGTTATAGTGATTAAAAGACTATCTTAAACTTATTTTAATAAAAAAAACATGCTTGATCCTGAACTCAGCTTGAGGGTCTAAAAACACTACCTGGGCATCAAACTTGAAACATTTCCCTACCCTGCTATAGGTTAACTTTGGCTCAGTGTACAGACTGCTAGATCTCTTGAGGAGCATGACATCACTTACATATTATTTTGATGACCTTCTATAATATGATCATTCCACGTATTAACTAGAAATATTTGACCATGAGGGTATGCTTTTAGGATTTTAAATTTTGAATGAAGGGTCTCTTTTCCCTCTCAGACCTGTAGAAATCACTTAGGGACTTTCAGTCACGATTTGGTAAATTTGGATCTCTAAAAAGCAAACCTCCATTTAATTTCTACCCCTCAAACTTGGTATGGATACTTTATATACTAATGGATACAAGGTTCACCCATTTTTATTCTTTATAGAAACATTAAAACTTGTTTTAAGGTACCTACAAAAGCCTTTTAGGCCTCTATTTTACCATTTTATGGATTGAAGCCCTGAATTTAGTTGCTTGAATTTTGGTCATAATTTGTACTTCTCCTTGTCAAATTAAATATATAATTAGGTCTAAAATGGTATTTATATCACATAAATACTTCTAAGGAAGGTTTATTCACATGATTCAACCTCTCTCTCATGACTCTTACTCTCTATACTGTCACCTGAAGGTGTGTGTTTGGTGTGCAGGCAACAAAGTATAGAGTTATGGGTAGTGATTATGAATTGTATGTTCTAATGGTGTTTGAACATTCTCCAAAAGTTAAAAATGTATGAAACAAGCTTAAATAACCTTATCATATCTCAAAACTCATTTTTCAACATGACTGCTTATATGAGGGCATCTGTAGATGGTTATCTAAAAGAGCAGACTATATGCAAGTATTATCTATGACTGCACTCATGGAAAAAGTTACATTGAAAGGTGAGATTAAAGGAAATGAGATAATTTTACCACATTGGATACATGAGTAATGACCTATCACAACCCATGGAAGACACTTTTAAAGCATGAAAATTAGAAAACAATGAAAAACTACCAATCAACATAAAATGGACCAGTCTATAAACTTGAGGTGAATTACCCATCAAATTAACTTTAAAATTGAAAATAAGAATGGGGAACATTATAGTAGTAATTCAACATGATCTGGCATCAAACATAGTAATTATTTCATGCAAAATTTCTCAAACCAAGGCAAAACCTGTAAAGTGTACGGATGAGTAAGCATATTTACATAGTCAACTTCAAACAAATGGTTCATAAATAAAAATTGATCATTATAAAAATTATTTATTTGAAAATTAAAATATTTAATTTTAAAACAACCTCCTATAATCATTTTAATTAAAACCCCTTGTGCTGACTTTACCAAGTACAAACTTGTAAGTCACTTTTGTGTGTCTAGAAAGGTGAAAAGGAAGAAAAATGGTTTTGAGAAATAAATGACATATAAACATAAAAAACATGGTATTGAGCTTGGAGAAGCTTAATATTCATATTTAAACCTTTTATAAGTGGCACACTTTCCAAGGAGGTCATACAAGTGCCATTTTCTCCTTTTTTTCCAAGAAGATTACCTTTTCTTTGAACAACCTACCATATTTTTAGTAATGTCAGTTATGTAAGACTTATAATGACACATGGGGCATGAAATAATATTTTAAAACTTGCACATTTCTAATATCCCTTGCTAAATTTGACTTAAATTTTCAATTTTAGGCTCTTAGGAATTCCATCAAACACTTGTCTTGCGAATTTTGAACTTGTTGATTGATGATTCTTTTGGTATTTTAAAATAAGATGATAATATGCATTAAATAGGCTCCAAAGAACATATGTAAAGGACTGAAATGAAATGAGGATGTAATACAAGTTATATATATATTACATCCTAATTTGATTTCAGTCCTTTACATATGTTCTTTGGAGCCTATATATATATATATATAAATGCAATTCTATAGCTAATGTGTAACTACATCCAATGGCATTAATGCAAACACTTGGAAAGTAACCTACCAAAGTAAATAAACACCTAAAATAAGAAGACATTTTGAAAACAATTTAATACAACTCCAAACTCCTTTATTTCAGCCTGCTGACTGATTATGTTGACTAGCAATATATAGGCATTATCACAAATGGTTGGCATGCAAACTTATTATGACTAGAACTAATACCCATAAGATGTTGTAACAATGATACATTAAGACAAATAGTTGTCTTGCATACTAAACTCAGTAAAATTGATTACAATTGGATTGACAAGACTCAACATACCAAGGCAAGATTGATTACAATACAAGACTATTCAATGAAACAATTACAAGGTTGCCTCAGCATCAATTTAACTGAGTTAGCTATATGCAAACTATAATAGAAATGAACCTAGAAATATTGATAATAGATTGTAAACACTTGTAATATTAAAACTACTACAAGGAATGTTGTCTCCACCATGAAAAAATCACAAAGAAGCCTTTATAAAGTCTAGCCATCCCTTAGTAATGAAGTGAAGATGCCAAAGAAAGGCGTTTCTACCCTAAACTTTACATGCCCAGCCAGGATAAAAGTATGGCCTGAGAATGATGATCAACTTCCTTAACTTCCATGTGGCTGTGTTGAATATTGTTTAGTAAAAATAACATGGCCTTCAAATGATGACTCTTTTAGTCTTCTCTTCAAACCCTTCTATCTGCTCAAAAACTTGGATAATCTTTCACCATTAAGCTCAAACTTGACCTCTGGATGAAGCCAATAGTTAAGAAATCTTTAGTTGATATCTCACAACCTTAGAGTGCTGATAAAATGACGAATCTATGCTCTCCAATGCTGAAATATGTAGAAGCCCTTGGCTCCACAATGGACATATCAAAAGCAAATATCAATTCTTGGATGATAGGAAGCTTGGGTGACCCTCTTAATATACTTTTTTTCTCCTCATGAAGCCGGCCCATATAGAAGCTTCCTTCTTATAATATTTTATTTTCACTTTTAATAATATTAAAATATGACTATAAATAAGAAATTGAAATGGCCCCCTTTTTATGCAACATGACCCCTCAAGTCATAAAGTTAAAATATAACATTAAAATATAATATAAAAATATTAATTATTATTAAAGTGACCTTTAATAATAATTAAACATCATAACTTAGGCCAAACACCTTATTTCTCCAAGCCAACTGAATACCATAATTGACACTGTTGAAATATCCCATTCAGGTGCCATGCTAAAAATAGTAACCCTAACTAAATGAATTACTATAAATAGTAAGTATGAGATAAAGAGTCCTAAAATGCTTGCAAAGGCCAACCCTAAAACTTACTAAACTCTGGAGAAGAAATAAACCATCCACTAACTAGGTTTCTATCACAAAAGACCCTCCAAGGGCCATTGATAGGCTAAACCATCATAAAATAGGATCACAAAAAGGGGACATTATAGTCCACCCTCCCTAAAATTGCTTGTCCCCAAGTAATCTCAACAACAAAGTTAACACCACTCCACCTAGATCCCAAGGAAAGTGTTGTGTAATGTCCCTCATATCACCAATCAACTCTTGTAACACCATCTCAAGTACAACTGATAAATCCTATTGAATCAAATCAACCCCAACACCAGGTGTCATAAGATCATAACTATTAAGTGGAAGTAACTCTGAATACTAACAATGTTTGCTTCCCATAACTACGCAAGATGAGCTATCATACACACTATCTAACATATGTATAACTAAGATATGCATCTAAAACATATCATGTACATAAAGATCAAAAGTGTAACTGTAAGTAATCACCATCATATACACACTGCAAAACTCAACAATGAGCCCTGATTGGAACCTTGATGCACACAAAGGATTCCTCAACATATTGGTGAGTATCCCACAACTAATGCTCAAATCCCAAATGAATCTATAAAGAACTACATCAAAATCTTGCTAAAAATAGATACAACCATAGAACTTGCCAAAACTTAGCAAACTATGCAATTCTACAGCTGAAATAAACATATCACTACTGATGTCAATCCCTGGGTCCCAGTGCCAAACTAGAAGTACATCACAAAGCACACATATTGACTTCCACTATAGCATTCTACATAAACCACTAACATCTCACCAAGAGTGGTGGAACACCTCATCAGGACCAAAATAGAGTGATGAATCAAACACATTACCACCAGGATCCCAAGATAGAATCAACAATCCACTACTAATGACAACTGGTAGCACCTACTGCACCATACTATTTACAACTGGATCACTAATCTGCCAAGAGGCTACTCTCTAATACTGAGACCTATGGGTTATGGACCCAAACAACTACCAGAAAATATGAATATCTCCTAACTCATCTGCAAATATTGGTGTCCCCACAATACTCTAACTACCAAAGCTAGAAGAAGAGTGCTCCTGACACCAACTCATAAAACTAGTTGCTCTAATTAATGCAACTATGGAGGGTTGATCCCTCTCAACATCAATGGAAGTGGATATGTGTGCCTCTTCCCTCATGAGTGCACCATACAACTGCCTAGCAAGCATGAAAGCACAACCTCTATCCTCTACCCAATTCCTATGGACGTGTTGACTAACCAAGCCATCATACCTACTACCCCATAATCATCTTATAACCATGTATCCATGTAAAATCTATGTGACATAGAAGTAGAAAACCTTGTCAAAAACATAATAACATGATGGATAACTAACTACTACCCCTGCAAGTCATCATGGAAGACTCTACTCTAATCCTCTTTTGTCTTCTCTTTAACTGAACCACCCAAAGATGATCCTCAATCTGTTTGTGCATCTTGTCATGATGAGATAATGCTACAATAATCTCATCCTCCTTCACTATCAACTGAGTCTCCAAGCTATGAACCACTTCCACCTCACATGAAAAAACCTCAATCTATTCTTGTTTCCTCATGTTGGGAATCTTTACCAAGTCCTTCAATTGACCAAACGTATCAACCTCATCATTATGATTAGAACAAAGTGCATTTTCAGATTCATCATCTCTTTGAATAAAGAGTCTTATAATGTTATTTATCCTTTTTTGTCTTGCTATGTTGATGAGATTGATCTTTGCTTTCACTTTTTGAATATGTTGTCTTGCATTGGCAGCTAGTAATATACCCTCTTTGGCTTTTTTCAACCATTCTTCATTCATCTTTTCAAACTCTTTACCTCTTGGATGCCAAAATATATAAAATCAGTTCTCTTATGCTTAATATCTTCATGTCTACCAATTGGTGTAGGGATTCCATCAATGGGTGATATCATATCATTGGCTTTCTCATGATCATAAGCTCCTATTTCATGAGAATGATGGGACATAATGCTGCTATCCTCAAATAGATCAATGATGACATCATGCCATTGTAAAATCTCTCCATCATGTGTATTCAAAACACTAGTGGCTACTCCACTAAGCAAAGGATCAACTTTCACATCCACCTTAATATCTTGGACCTTCAATGGACTTTTATATGTATAAATAACATTCATGGAAGCACCATCTAATTATTTGCCACGATAGGATGAAGAAATGCTAGACTCAGATAATGAAACATCACAAGAAACCTTATCTTCATGTAGTAGCTCTAATGTAACTAGTTTGTCTTCACCCATCACTTGCTCTTCTTCACTCTTGAAGTCATCATGAAGTGTCTTGTGCTCAACTTATTTCTCTATGTAAGTCTAATTTTTTCTCTCCATAGGATTAGCTATAAGCTGGTCATTAAATATTGAAAATTCATTGTAGAGATTCTTAGATATTTCTCCTATAGATACTTCTTATTTCTCCTTCTTTTCATTTTGTCATGTAGACCCCTTAAAAATGGATGCCATATATTGTGCTAACCTATCTTTGGTTACAGGGTGTGAAAGCAATTCATTTATCCTCCTCTAGTTTTCCTCCAACTTATTCAAACTTTTTTTTAAGCTTCTCCATATTCTTGTCCCACTACTTCTGAGTACTTGAAGTAACCATCATTAACTAGATGATTCAATGTCCAATCTACCCAACAGGATGGTAGGATAAAATCTTTGATACCAATGTAATATCCCTTGCTAAATTTGACTTGAATTTCCAATTTTGGGCTCTTAGGAATTCCATCAAACACTTGTCTTGCAAATTTTAAACTTGTTGATTGATGATTCTTTTAGTATTTTAAAAGAAGATAATAATATGCATTCAATAGGCTCCAAAGAACATATGCAAAAGACTGAAATGAAATGAGGATGTAATGCAAGTTATATATATATATATATATATATATATATATATATATATATATATATAATACAACTCTATAGCTGATGTGCAATTATAGCGAAGGGCATTAATGCAAACACTTGGCAAGTAACCTACCAAAGTAAATAAACACCTATAGCAAGAAGGTATTTTGCAAAAAATTCAATGCAACTCCAAACTCCTTTATTGCAGCCTTTTGAATGATTATATTGACTGGCAATGTATAGGCATTATCAAAAATGGTTGGCATGCAAACTTATTATGACTAGAAATAATACCCATAAGATGTTGCAATAATGATGCATTAAGACAAATAGTTGTCTTGCATACTAAACTTAGTAAACCTGATTACAATTAGATTGACAAGACTCAGCATACCAAGGCAAGATTAATTACAATGCAAGACTATTCAATGAAATAATTACAAGGCTACCTCAACATCAATTTAACTAAGTTAGCTATATGCAAACTAGAATGGAAATGAACCTGGAGATCTTGACAGCAGATTGTAAACCCTTGTAATATTTGAACTGCTATAAGGAATGTTGTCTCCACCATGAAAAAATCACAAAGAAGCCTTTATAAAGTCTATCCATCCCTTAGTAATGAAGTGAAGATGCCAAAGAAAGGTTTTTCTCCCTAGACTTTACACATCCATCCAAGATAATAGTACGGTCTAAGAATGATGATCAACTTCCTTAACTTCCACATGGCTATGTTGAAGATTGTTTAGCAATAATAACATGGCCTTCAAATGATGACTCTTTTACTCTTCTCTTCAAACCCTTCTATCTACTCAAAAAATTGGATAATATTTCACCATTAACCTAAAACTTGACCTCTGGATGAAGCCAACAGTTAAGCAATCTTTAGTTGATATCTCACAACCTCAGAATGCTCATACAATGAAGAAGCTACGCTCTCTAATGCCAAAATATGCAAAAACCCTTAGCTCCATAATGGACATATCAAAAGCAAATATCAATTCTTGGATGATAGGAGGTTTGGGTGACCCTCTTAATTTACTTTTTTTCTCCTCATGAAGTCAACCCATCTAGAAGCTTCCTTATTATAATATTTTATTTGCTCTTTTAATAATATTAAAATATGACTTTATAAATAATAAATTGAAATGGCCCTCTTTTTATGCCACATGACCCCTCAATTCATAAAGTGAAAATATAACATTAAAATATAATATAAAAATATTAATTATTATTAAAGTGACTTTTAATAATAATTAAACATCATAACTTAGGCCAAACACTTTATTTCTCCAAGCCAACTGAATACTAGAATCGACACTGTTGAAATATCCCATTTAGCCACCCTGCTAAAAATAGTAACCCTAACTAAATGAATTACTATAAATAGTAAGTATGAGAGAAAGAGTCCTAAAACCCTTGTAAAGGCCAACCCTAACACTTATTAAACTCTGGAGAAGAAATAAACCATCCACTAACTAGGTACTTGTCACAAAAGACCCTCTAACCATATGAGTTAGCCTATGAGGGCCAATGATAGGCTAAACCATCATAAAATAGGATCACGCTAAAAGTAGAGGTCATATAAGTGCCATTTTATCCTTTTTTCCCAAGAAGATTACCTTTTCTCTGAACAACCTACCATATTTTTAGTAGTGTCAGTTATATAAGACTTATAATGCCACATCGGGCATGAAATAATATTTTAACACTTACACATTTCCCAATAAACCTATACAAAGCATTAAATACACCTTTTTGACCCCTCAAATGACCCAAACATGATATGTGGTAAATTAATTATAATTAAACTATTGAACACCTCATTACAATATATTATACCCCCTTATAGACGTAACAAGTCATGCTTTTTACTAGGGGTGCCCCAATTTGACTTAAAAGTCAAATTTGGTCAATAACTGGTATAGAAGCCTTAATTATAATTACTTTACCACATGGGACCTATTAGGAGAGGATATGTGTAAAATATTTAAGGATAAAAGTGATTATTTATCACTTGCAAATCAGTTGACCATAATAAAAAGAGTACCTCATGAAGTCATGCAAGACTTCAATACAAGGTTCCAAAAAACTTGGGACAAAAATCTAGTCTTTATGATGCATACCCCTAAATTTACCTTTCTATACTATTTGAAGGCCTTAAATAGTGACAATGTAATAATGATCCAGCCCATGGGAGAAAACACATTGCCAAATGCATATGAGGTGGCAATCAGAGCAAAAAATTGTTTGGTACAAGCTAGCAAGCTTACACGTAGACCACCAATGCCTTTTTTACCTAAGATTAGACCACCCCTATTTCTGTTCCTCCCCTTGATGTCATTATTCTTATGCCTACAATTACTGCTATACCCTCACCAAAACAAGAAAAGGCTTCCACTAGTCAATCTAGTGATTCCTAAGAACATAAGAACTTTTAAGACCTTAAGAGCATGTTTCAGTCCTTGGAAAATGAGATAGTGAATATAAATAGGCAACAAGATTTCAATAGGACTTACCAATCCTAATATCATCCTTAACAATAATCTTATCAATCAAATAGGCCACCCTACAAAGGAAATTTCCAAGGCCAAGGCTAAGGTCAAGGCCAGTGACAAGGGCAACCTAGCTATTATAGATATCATAAATATAATCCAAATGATGCGAGCACTTACAACATTTCGGTCCTAGTTAAAAATAAAATTGCTAAAAAATTTGAGGGTACCATGCCTTAGAACTAGTCTTTTTGGTAGTCTATTAACCCAAACATTAACTTTAGTCAAGATTTTAATGATCAATGGCAATAGGCTACCAATTATGGGTACAATCAAGATCTTATGCCTCATAACATAGAAGTGCCCATGATGACAAAAATAAAAGAGTCTCAATAAGTTCAAGGGCCTAATCAAGGACCAAGCCAATTAAGTGCTATGAAGGTAAATTATGAGCAATAAGAGTGTTATGCACTCAATCAGTAGGCTAGTTCTATCTAGGCATACATTCCAGTGACAACAAATACAAGGTTTGAAAGAAGGAACATGGATGCTAATAAGGAAGTTGTCAAAGAGCCTCCTACCATTACTCCTTCAATATCAAATCTGAATGTACTTGTTGATGTTTCAAAGGTTCCAATAGTTATAAGGAATCTAAATTAGGGGAATGTCTATATCTCTCAAAACTCATAAATTTAAAGCACAATTGTGGCTCCCAAAGCACAACTAAAGGTTGGTAGTTTACCCATCAACATTTTGGAACAAATGAAAAGGTCTAATATGAGTGTGATAATGTGAGATATAATCTCCATGCTTGGTCAGGTAAACATCCTCCAAGAAAGTTTGTTAAGAATCAAGGTTCCTAAGAAGGAACCAAATAAAGAAAATATGGTTCTCACTAATGCAGCCAAAGGATCTAATGAAGGGAAATTAGGTAAGGTGGTCAAACCTACTCCCTTCTACATTTCAATAATCATTGGTGACTCTTTAGTGCACAATTTCTTGGTATATAATGGGGATATAACCTTAATAATGCCAAAGTCCATAGCCGACTAGCTTGGTCTAAAATATGAGCCCTAGTCTAAAGGAGTTCTATAACTTGATGGTTCTTCCACCAAACCATCTGGTATCATCAAAGACCTCAACTTGACCTTGCATGATTGTCCTACTGTCTCAGTACTTCCAGATATTTTGATCCTAGATGTACCTCCTCATTTTACCCTATGATTTTCTAGGAAATTCATTATAAATATTGGAGGTTATCTTATAGCATATTGGTTATACATGGCATTTAGAACAAGATATAGAATAAAAGGTATCTATTAAGGTTGATCCCATTGCATAATTCCACATAGAGCCTTATGGTTTAAAAAATATAAACCTCAATTTCACCATTCTTGATGAAGAAGAACGTATGGCTGGTCAATAATTAAATACTCACCTTGAGGAGATACCAGACATGTTCTTGGATGAACTATGGAATGACAATAATTTGGTTAATCATTTAGAAGGAGTTGAAGAGAGGGACATAGGTGTCTATTACTTACATGAAGAGAATCAGTCCATACCATCCTTCATTGGACCTTAAGAATATCCTAGTGGCTTATGGAAATTGTTCTTTTATGGTTCAAGGAGAAAATATGGAGTGGGTATAGGTGCAATGCTGGTATCCCCCTCAAATGACAAGTATTTCTCTTCTTACAGGTTTTAATTTAGTTTCTCATGTAATACAATAGAGTATGAAGGCCTTATACATGGCCTTCAATGGGATAATAAGAGAGGAATCAAACAATTACATGTTTATAGGGATAATAAACCAATAGTGCATCAAGTTAGAGGCCAAAATATCACCAAGAATCCCTTGATGAAGTCTTACAAACATAGAGTGTGGGACCTAATTAAGGATTTTGAGGCCTTTAAGATCCATGTAGTACCAAAGAACCAGAATGGACATGTTGATAGGTTGGCAACTATGGGAGCTTAATTTGATATCCCAATGAATTAAAAAAGACCAAGGTGTAACCACATTTCAAAGTGGTGGTGAGAACATCAGTGCTAGACAATGAATCTTATTGGTAGCTCTTTGATAATGACATGAAAGTTGCCTATTTCTTGTAGCAAGAAGAAAATTTCTCCTCCATAAACCAAGAAAAGTTTCAACATCAATATGAGGAGAAAATTGTTCAATTGAGATCTAACAAGCTTCTTAAAGGACTTATCACCCTTGAAGGTCTTTTCTATAAGGGAGATCATATGAGAAAAGATAAGGTAGTGATGTCAACAAGTGAAAAGAACTATTAGAGATTCCTTATCTTCAAGGACAAGCTCCTCAAGCTTGGGAAGGTAAGCACTAAAGCTAAAAAGCATGCTTTCATAAGGCATTGTAAAGAATATACAGACATCTTTGCTTGGGAATATAGTGACTTGAGAGGTTTTTATCCCAAGCTAGCCCAAAACACAAAAGAACTAGAGGTTAATGCCAAGCCTATCAAGAAAAATAAAAGGCCTATAAACTCCAAAATAGAAGAGCTTATGAGGAAAGAATTAACCAAATTAATTGAATCCAAGATCATCTTTCCCACTAAGCACTCTTCATGGGTAACCAATATGGTGCCTATTAGGAAGAAGAGTGGGAAAATTAGATTATGTGTTGACTTTATGGATTTGAATAGGGTCTATTTGAAATATCACTACCCCTTATCATCCATGGAGAAACTCATTCAAATAGTTGCTAGTTTAGAATATTTTCCCCTTTTAGATGGGTATTTAGGATATAACCAAGTGCTGGTAAGACAAGAAGATCAGTATAAGATTGCCTTCACCATAAAGTGGGGCACATATGCTTACCAAAAGATGCCTTTTGTATTGTCAATACTAGGGCCACTTTTTAAAGAGCCATGGACATGGCTTTCCAAGGGTTGCTGAATCAAATGGTACTAGTCTACTTGGATGACATCACAATTTTCTCCAAGAAATGTAGTGAACACTTAAATCATCTAAGGTTGATCTTTAAAATATGTAGAGAGTATAGGATCTCATTAAATCTCAAGAAATGTGTATTTGTTATTCATGAAGACAAACATTTGGGTCACATTATTTCAAAGGAAGTATTATCAATTGACCTTGATAGAATAAGTGCTATCTTGGCACTCTCTTTACCTAATCACAAGAAAGGAATCTAGAGATTCCTTGGGAAGATAAACTTTATGAGAAGGTTTATACCTAGTTTTAGAAACCTGATCAAACCCATCACTACCATGCTAAAGAAGATCCAAGTGTTTTCTTGGTCAAATAAAGGTAAAGTAGCATTTGAGGCCATAAAGCAAGCCTTTACCCAAGCACCCTCACTCATGAATCTTGATTTCTCAAAGGATTTAATATTGTATACCTTTTATAATGTTGAAAATATATCAACTATGTTGATGCAAAAGAATGGTGAAGGACTTGAGCAACCAATTTCCTTTTTTATTCAAGGGCTAGAGGGATATGAGGTAAGGTATACTTTCATATAAAAATAGGTTCTTGTAGCTTTTAGGAGCCTAAAAAAGTTTAGACCAATGCTCTCAAATAGTAAGGTTCATCTTATGGTTTCTAATCTTGGAGTGAGGGAATTTATTCTCAACAAAGACTTGAATGAAAAGAGAGCTATTTGGATTACCAAGGTTATAGAGTATGATGTGGAGATCAAAGTCACCAAGATGGTAAGAGGCAAAGGCTTATGTGAGCATATGGTAGATGATCTTCAAGAAGACAAAGAAGTTTTTTGGTTGAGGTAAGATAAATCACAAATAGATGAACCTCTACTTAATCATATTTGGCTCCAAAGTATGACATTTTATTATAACAGGGGAATGCCCTCAAGGTTTGGATAGAGCAAAAAGAAGGTATTTTAGGATTCAATCCATACCTTATGCATTAGTTGATGGTGTTTTTTTTATAAGGGACCTCAATGGGGTACTTATTAGGTTCATTGATCACAATAAAGTGATAAAACTCTTGGATTAGTGTCATGATGGACCTACAAGAGACCATTTTTCTCCAAGAACAATAACAACAAAAATAATGAGGGCTGGTTATTACTGGCCCAACCTTTTCAAGAATGCTTATGCATGGGTCAAGAAATGTTAGAAGTGTGCTCTATTTGTAGGTAAACTATGATTAGTATCCCTTCCACTCAACCTAATTAATATGGAGTAACCTTTCATATAATGGGGGTTAGACTTCATAAGAATGATAAATCCACCTTCAAGTGCAGGGCATAAATGGGTGATCACTACAAATAACTACTTCACCATCTGGGTGGAAGCAATTTCTTTGAAATAAGCCAATGAGATAGCAATATTGGACTTCTATGATAGTATAGTATTAGGTTTGGTGTCCCAGCTACTATAATTTTAGATAATGCATTAGCATTTATTGGTATGAAAATAACTAAATGGGAACTCAAGCTAGCCATCTACTTCAGTACATCCTCCAATTACTACCCCCAAGGTAATGGATTGGCAGAGTCCACAAATAAGAAATTTATAAGGATTATCAAGAGGACCATGAAAGAGAATCAATGAGTGTGGAATATAAATCTGACAATCTTATGGGCTAACATAGTGACTCTTCGAGTTGTTATTGACAATTCTCCATATGTCCTTGTATATGAAAGGGAAGCCAACTTATCCATTTCTCTTAAATTACCTACCTTGGAGTTAGCCCATTAGCTTGAGTTGATGGATAGTGACCCTATGAGCATAAATATGATATAGCTCATACATCTTGAAGAAGTTAGGGACCTTGCAATGAAGACATTAGAGTCACATCAAGCTCAAGTCAAGAAATCCTTTGATAAGAGAGCCACAACAAGGGAATTCAAGGAAGGGGACCTAGTCCTCAAATGGGACTCAAATAAGGCCAAGCCAAGAAACCATACCAAGTTTGATAGCTTTTAGATTGGTCCTTATTTGATCCATAGATACAAGAAACATAATTATTTTTAGCTTACCCAATTGGATGGAGAAGTATTATCCATCCCATTCAATGACATTCATTTAAAGACTTGTTATTAGAAAAGTTTGTAGCTATTGTTGATATTCTAACATATTAGAGTAGTTTTTTGTGATTTCCTCTAAGTTTTTTGAGCACATTTATTATATTTATGTGTTTCCCTTTTAATAAGTGCCTTGGGCACTTTGTTATTGTTTTATTTCTTTTTTGGGTCTTAGTAATTTCAAGAAGAGGTTTTCTGGAAAGGGGCAACCTTGTATCAATTTATATCAGATAAGAGAGAAAATAATATGACTCTAGATTCCCAATGGATCAATTTAAGTACACTAATCTATTATATAATAAGCATGAAATCCCAGGATGTCACCAAAAATTTTAGCTAATTTTGGCCTACATATGGAAATTTGCCTAGATGGATCAGTTTCTAGAGGTCTTGTTATGGAGTGATTAACTAAGTAGAGTTATTGATTGAGTAAGTGATCAAATGGTTTGAAATCAGGTCTAGTATTTTAAGGTGAAAAGGATCAACAAGTTATCATGGTAATCATGACCTTCATGGACACAAATCAAGTTCCATAGGTCTCAAAAACTCATTTTGAGCCTTAAAAGTGTAAGCTCAAGTCTAGTGAGACTAGATTGTCATCACACATCATAGAGAAATGAACAGGTTAGTTTAATTGTGAATTTTATAAGTATGCTTAGAAGGCCTCCTAGGACCAAAGGATCATGTGGAAATGAAGCTCTTCGTGCCAAGATCATCCTTTATAAATTTGGTGTTTTGATGAGCTTATTATCTCAAGATATAAAGCTTCAAAGTTATACTTTCAAAATGAAACATGCATGGGGACATCAAGTTAAAGTTATGGAAATTAACCAGTGGGGTTTGAAAATCCTTAAACATGCACATAGACATCAAATTTGAGCCTTGTAAAATAGATGTTTGAATTCAAATGATCAAAGATCAATGGTCATTATTCAATCATACTGAATACCCAATGGTAAGTGATAAACTAATATGTTAGTGTATCCCAAAGATCTAATAGAGTGAATTTGATAATACACCTAAGATCAATGGTGAGCATCAAGTTAAAATGTCAACATAAGCATGAAGCATACAAGTGGCAGGATCTTGGGTACTTGAGAAGAGATCTAATGATGCATGATGACTGACAAATCTAGTGGGCCTAAGTAGACTGATGGTGCACGTGCAATATTAAAAATTAGATATAATGATGAGTGATGGGTTAAAATGTGATATAATATAAAATAAAAATTCATGGGTAATAAATGTCTCAACCACATTCAACTGATAGAAGATCTATGGCTTGAATTCATTCATATAGAGCAAGATCAATAGTGTGCATGTAAAATGAGAAAGAAAATCCAATGGTGCACAAGAAAGTTGATCAATGATCAATATTAAAAGTTGAAATCTAATGGAATTCAATAGAGAGAAATTTTGACTTAGGTTGAACTAGAGCAAATACTCCAAAGGATGCCATTGAAGCTCAGTTAAGACCTTTGTTGGAGGATCTAGAGTATGTAGAATCAATTTTCTTGTGTCTTCAATGTTGTGTACATAAGTCCTTAACTTCCATAATTTTTAGAGGTGGAATAGGTATGTTTAGACCTAATATAGTTTAGGAAATAAACTATGCATTCTGTAAGCTATTCATTGGCATATTGACTATATGAAAACCAATAAATTGGATTGGTTTCTTTCTATAATATAGACCTATGCTCAGATTCTATTGTAGGGGAAAATATGTGATTATAAAGGAGTGTCTTTTTTATCGACATGGTAATATTTTTGACAAATAGGTACCTATAGATGCTCAAAGTAGACATGGCATAGCTCTATCTAGATTCAAGGTATGAATACTTTGTCCTTATAGTAAAGATAAGTGGGAGGTGGTGTAGAAGTTCAAGAAGTAGTTTTAGGGATTGGAAAAGTACAGGTGGAACATTCATGTCTTTTATAGGGCCTTTAAAGTGTTTTTTTCATAAATGTAAATCATGGTTCAACACCTCCAACAAGTTCTTATCTTCTAGTATGTCTTCTAAAGTCAATGAGGGGCTTGAAGTTATTTGAAGCTAATGAATAACTAGTTGGGAGGAAAAATTAATGTTAATAGATCAAAAGTGGTTTGGACCCCATCCAAGTGATTTGACCTCATTTAATGATATGGGATGGTGTGTTTAGTCTCTCCTTACCCTTTCTCTATTTCTTCTATTTACTGACACATTGTAAACTCTCTCTCAAAATTTAGAAGGAGACAGACTCTCACTTTTGATAAAAATTTTCTCTTAAGTATAGAAGAGAAGAGACTCTCATTTGATAAGGCTAGAGCCTATCAAAATTTATATTAAAGATATATTAAAGATAATAAAGACTTTATTTACCTATCTCTTGCTTTTTAACTATGTTTAGTAAGCTTATTTATGATGTCATTATGAAGGAGAATCTTCTACACCATTATTCTTATTTATTTACTATTTTAGGGTGTTTTATAGTTGATTGCATGCCTTAATTTGTGTTCTTTCTACCATTAATTAAATATTTGTGTGATTCTTAGAACTCCTTTTGGCTTTATTCATTGCTTCCTAAACCTAGTCTATGGAACACTTATGCAATTAGCTATATTTTGAGATTATGTGAGATAGTACTATCTTGTGCTTCTTTAGTGTATCTTTCATGCTTGTGTGAGTTGTCACTTAATTTGGTGCATCACCTTGTTAACTTTCTTAGGATCCCTTTTCCCCCTTATAACCTTTTCTTAGTGAAAACATTAGTATAGGTGATCCATCAAGAGGAAGCCAACCCTATTTGGAGATCTATCCCCACCATAGGTAACCCACAGCCTGGGGTTGTTCCTATAATGTTGCTCAATTTAAGAGAGATTTAAGAACCATCTCCAAGGGTGAAAATTTATTCTACAATATTCCCAATAAAATGCATTAAGACATAAACTCTAAATCTGAATAATCTATTGTGTACCATACGGTACAATAACTCATTGAAAACTATTCAACACAAATTTGACCCTTATATTAAACATTTATGTTCTCTATATAGTTCAAACTTAAACTATAATTTATATATGTTGAGGCCCAGTCATTGTCTATACAATCTAACACAACCAACTTAACAACTCACATAACCTTATGTAAATTATCTCACATACATAACTATTTAGTAATAGCATAAGTTCATCTTATAATTTATGTACCTATTTATTATACTACTAAATATATATGCTCAAAGATAAATAGAAAACCTACAAGTGTCATTATATACTATATGGCTAAGTTGTTTCACCATTATTTCAAAACTAAATAACACAGTCTTTTCCCCATATACATTCTCAATCATCTAACAACATACTAATTGAAAAACTCATTTTTTATACAATTTATCTATGCCATTGACTAAATGTTAAAACCTAATGATCTAAATAACTAAGTAACAAATAATAGAAATCCATATACAAAATAACTATTCTCACTTATATGTTACACTAATAATTTCCTCTATGTCATATTAAAAAATTTAATTTATACACAATCATTTCATCATGAAAATAAAACAAACAACACAACCATATAAATAATCATGAAAACCCCCTTTTCATTCTAAATACCCTAATGAAACATATAAAAATAATGATGTTTCTAAGCCAATCATTATATACCAATATACAACCAGACATCAAATAAAATAACACACAATCACATCATCATTTTGATGAAATAAAAAACAGTCATGTAATAATATCCACAAAATAAACTCATTTTTCCCAGTTACCCTAACCACCCACATTCATGTTATACTTGTGTCAAATCATTAATTAGATTATGTAAGGATATTCCTCCTCCCACAAGGTAGAATATTTGATTCTCAATAAGGATTATACTTTCTAAAATTATTGTATTAAAAACCCTTTAATCATTAAAAAAATAATCGAATAACATCAACATAGATTTTTACAGTAAATCAAAAGAATAACCCTACCTCTTGAATGCTTCTAAAGAAGGTTTTATACCTTGACTATGTAAAAGAGTTCCTTCTTTCTCCTCTTTGTTGACCATGACCTACTTAATTTTGAAAAATACCTTCATATTTTATCATTTTCATAGCCATTTTCATGCCACCCAAAACCCCTAATTTCATGGCAAACCTTTCTCCATAAATAAAACCCAATAATGACTCGCCATAACACCATAAATTCCTAGCATGAACAAAAACTTCTCAATTTTGACCCCCAAAACAACATAGTCAGCTTACTATCTAAAAAAACTAAAACTAAAACCCTAACTCCTTCCTCTTTACATGGCTTGACTGAGCAAACACAATGATGACTCACCCAAAATTAGGGTTGACAAAATAATGTCAATAAACATAATAATTATTATAATATTTTGAATGCATATAACAACTATAATCAGTAACCAATATAAAGTTTCATGCCTAATTTAACCCCCTATGGGTTTTGAAAACCATTCCACCATATACACCATAATAGTCACCTTCACCTATGATCTAGGTTTAGTTTAATGTTAATTAAAGTCAACTCTTTTAGCAAACTATAAATTGTAATTTATTTCATGTTATTTAAAATATTTTGGATGATACTTTTTCTATTGATTGCTTATAGGTACACACAATAAAGAGTCATGAAATCAATGATTCATAAGTAAATCCATCTAAAAAGACATATATAACTATAATATTTCATAATAGTATAAACATCACAATCATAAGAATAATTAAAAACTACAAACATGACCAAAATAGAATCTAATCATGGATCAAAACTAGTCAACATTATCAATCACAAAATAACCAAATAAAATTGAAATTAGAGCAAACATATAACTATTAATTCTTAAATAATAATGCATTTAACTATACTATGTGGTGTTGGCAGGGTTCCTTGTCGAATCTCTCCACCCCCAACATAGTTATATGTTGTACCTTCCCTAATGATACTCTCCCTCCGTATCTATCTAGAGAGTGAACTATCTCCTACATCCACCTCATAAATGTAAATGGTAGTTATCTTATAACAATAACAATCAATAAAATGATGCTAAAGTACATTAATACTAAATGTGCACAATATGTGTGTGTGTGTGTGTGTGTGTGTGTGTGTGTGTGTGTGTGTGTGTGTGTGTGTGTGTGTGTGTGTGTGTGTGTGTGTGTGTGTGTGTGTGTGTGTGTGTGTGAAACTCATGTGTAGCTAACCAACAAGAAATGAGTCACACAATAATCATTATGTATCTATCCATACATTAGAATAAATGAAAATAATTTTCTACAATAATAATTAACCATAATTAGCCCCATTAATAGATGTTTAATGAGAAAATCAAGTTTAGTGAGGAAATCAGGATGTAACATGATGGTGGATTGGTACTAATATATGTACAAAAAAAAAGGTTTTACCTTTATTCCAAATAGATTCCTATATTCATTGAAGGAAAGGAAAGATTTAAAAATAAATACTAAAATTTGGTATGAAATTTTTTTGTATATGTTTTTCATGTTAATTCACATATATAAGATATCAATTAAAAATATGACACTTATTAGCTCATTTGCCTTAGTATTTCACCTTATCATCTACTTAATTCAACTGCACAGTCTTTTGTTTGGGTTTCTTCATATTTCTTATGTATATCATATGGATCCATATTATTTTTATTTTTATTATGAAACTTTTGTGGGTTTAGGATAGTCTTGGTAATTATAGATAGTGCAAATTACTAGTAGTGTTTATTATTACAAGCAATTTCTTTACATATCTTTCAAGTCTATTTTAAGAAATGTAACCCTTTAGTGCACTTTTTAAAACATTTTGGGTCTTGTTTATTGGGATTGTGCATTCCAATATTTCTAAAATTGAAATTTAGGATATTATATATAAATATCCCTTAGGATAATTTTAAGGATGCACACACATTGATTAAAAAATGTGCACATAGAGAGATTATACATCTAACTTATTTTTTATTCAACATATAAGTTTCTAAAGGATAAGTCTAATTTCATGTTTATGAAAGGAGGACCTAGGAAAACTTAAATTTAGACTTAAATTCACATGATTTGGTGCACATATACATTATTGGGAAAACTACGTGTGGTTTGAGCCCTCTTTGGAGTATTGGAAACATAGGAAATACTCAAATATCTATTGGAAATTGGTTGAGGTCATTCCAACCCATAATTTTTAACCCACCTTTTCAAATAATCTTGGTGTCAGTTATGCAAGCTAGGGGCATTTTAAAAAGATATGGAAAATAAACTATTTATAAAAAATTAAAGGTGAATGAATGCATATAACTCATCTATAGACATATGTTTATCGATATATATATATATTCAAATACTCATACAATCATTGTGGACTATTTCAAAACATAGTGGGTAATACCAATGGCTATAAGTGTCTAATATTTTCCAATAATATAGAGAAGTTTTTTAACATGCTATTTCTTGATTTGGTTTATCATAAAGGTATTATAGATCATATCAAAAATTTGTGATAGATATAGTGAGTAAAAAAGTAATAAATTGGTCAAGTTCCTTCTCTCCCATATGTTATTGAATAAATCACTATTAGAATTGAATTTTTGTGTGGCTTGTGTCATATCTTATGAAAATTAAATTTAAATAGTTTTATACTCTTTTCATTCCCTAAATCTAAAATAGGATATAAAATTATAGGGAATCCAATCTTAGTCTTGAACACTAAATTTTTTAGATATTTTGACCTTAGGGTTTCATCCTTATTTATTAGGGTTTTAGGTTTCTATATAAAGGTCTATTTTTCATATTCAATTTCTAATTTCATTTTCATTGGTGTCTATTTATCATATGGATTTTTGTTTTAAAATCCTTACAACCCTAGAATTCTATGTTTAAGTTTATCTTAGGAGTACATTATGTGCTTGTATTCCTCATAATCATAAGGTTTAGTGATTTTTATGTGTGTATCCCCAAAACTCTACTATGTCTCATCCATTTATTCCTTATTATCTACCCATGTTTTACCTTATAGTTATGCCAATTAGTGATTTGTAGCCTAGAATTTCCCATGAGATAATAAGGTTTCTGATTAAAACATTTAATTTTAAAAAGAGTCTAAAATTTTGGCTTGAGACATTAAAAGTTTTGCAGCCCAAAATGTCCCATGACATTTTGTGACCCTTATGATTATAATTTGTATAAATTTCAAGGAATGAGAAGTGGTTCAGTCACCATCACAAGGTTTCTTAAATTTTTCATTATTTTTTTGGGTATTCTTGATGAGGTTCCTTATTCCCTTCCCCCATTGGTCACCTTTATCCTTATCTATGATTAAAGTTTCCCATTATAGTTCATTCTCATGGTCATAATGTATTCTTGGTTTAATCCATATTATGTTCACAACCCACCTAAATTTGCTTTGTTAAATCAAATTTTAAATGTGTCCACTTGCCAACACCTAGGCATAAGTTTGATTCACTATATTAGTTTTTTTCATGTCTACTTTCATATCTAAAACATCAAATATCACTTTTTAAATGTTATTTTTTTTCATCCTCCACGTGTTTAATTATGGGTTCATAATGAACTATTAATTCAAATTACCACTTGATCACTTTGGTTTGCCCATGAGTTATAAAGATTTGTAATACCCCTTGATACTCTCATAATTCACTTTTGGCCCCAAAAGGGTTTAAAGATAGATAATGGCATAGTTTGTCATTGTGTTTGTCATTCACATATGAGGTTCTTTGTTTGAACCCGAGTATAAAAAATATTTTTGATTTTTTGAAAATTTTGTACATAAAGATTTAAGCATAGATGCAAAGTAGTATTTTATCAACATTTAGATTAATATGTGAGCTAGTATTAATTAAAATAAATTATATTATATCAAATAGAATGCTAGAAATAAATTTTAATAAGTAGAATGAAATATAAAAGAGTGAATTTGAAAAAGTGAAAATGATTAAAAATAAGACTAACTATGAAATTAAATGACAAAACTTAGTTGTTTCTATCTCAAATCTGATTGTGTTGCCTAATAGATAACTAAATCAAGAAAATAGAAGAAAACTCTATAAGCACCTATAAACTGTGACTAAAATTGAAAAAGGTTAGGACTATCTCATTTAGGTTAGGACCAATTGCCACTTTTGACATAAATTGGTTAATCTTGACCCTTGTAAAAAAATAGAAAAATTAGGTAAATATTGTCTACAACTTGAATTAAACCAATATATGGATATTTTATCTTCATAAATGTACAAAACACTTGAAAATAGTTTCTCAAAGGTTGAAACCCTAATAGGGATTTAAATGATTGAAAACTTGAAAATATAAAAAAGATGGAAGTTTAATAGGCTACATTAACACCAATCATCCCCGTAATGATTGAATTCTAACTACACATCCAATACTCAAATTTGGGAATTCAAGCCCATGTAGTTCTGTCACTTAGAATGCTTTATGAAATTATGATCATTTGATATTATGTATGCTTCTAAGGATGGCTCTAATACTTCATCATGATTTTCTTTGGATATGATAAAAGAGGCTTTGGACTTAGATAAGGATTATTTCAAGTGATTAGAATTAGAATTAGAAAGAATATGAAGTTTAGATCAATGTGTAATAGTTTAAGTATGCCTCTTTATTGAAATTATCAAGTTGGTAAAATGAGTGACTTGAGTGTGCATTTATAGAAATACAAAAGGGGAAAACCTCACACTTCATGCCCTAAAAATATGGAACTTTTTTAAAAGAGGGGCTAAATTTTAAAATTTGATTATTAGAGAACCAAGGATATAAACTTCCCATAAGGGTCAAGAACGCATGACATTATTATATCCTATTACACATTTTTGTCCTTGAGGGAAAGAAGTGGCATTTGGGACTAGATCTATTAGAATAGATACTTAGAAATATTTTTAGCTATTAGAACATTTATTTAGGTGTCAGATATAAATTTAGGTGAGAAATAGGTTCATTCAAGTGCTTAGGAGAGAATGAAGTATTAAAATAGGTCCACATTAATTGGACAAGTTAATTAAAGTGAAATAAGATAAAAACTGGCACAATCAAGTATTCATGACTAGATCTAGTTTACTAAAAGTATATATAGAGTACATTAAAGATTCTAATTGGTATTAAAAAATAAGAAGAGAATCTATAAGCTTTGTGAAAACTTGAATAATTGGAAACCTACACATGTCTCATCCTTAATATCGAGGAAGTGGTAGGTAAGTAATAAAGCAAGGGTCACTCCGTGGAATCCATGGTATATGCCCAACATGAGGCTTCTACATGGACAAAGTAAAGGATGAAGAGATATGACCCATATGATGGTGTGTTAGGTAATATTATGTTTTATTAAGACATATAAATTGATAAGTGGATGGTTTTGTTTCTTTTGCAACATGCCATAATTCCTTTAAAATCATGGAAACCCATTTTACTTTTTGCTTCTCTCCCACTCACGCTCATAGGTTGATTGGTCTCAAAAATACAAATTTTTGTTGGTTTTCCTTCTAAGTTTGTATGTAGAACTAGGCCCTACAACTACTTCCATTACAAATACCACACTCATGTGAGAAAACTTCATATTTTACACCTAGTGTGAAAATAGAATTTTGATGTCCTAACTTGCCTTGGAAGCCTTGATTGCTCAACTTCCTACTTACGTATGTCTACTTTATTTTTGAATGTCTCAAGTTGAATGCATATTTGGGTCCCAAAAATACCTTTGTTGTGTTGACCCAAATCTTTAAAAAAAAATTCATATTTGACACTTTGCCTGTAAATGGGCTCTTAACCTTCGAATTCCCAAGTGAATAATGCCCACTATAATGTTGACCTATGCCTATTCTACCTCTGGTTGAATTCGTTTGACTTATATCATGTGGGTGCCAAACTCTTTGCAAGGAAATTAATGCAAGTGAAAAAATTCCCCAACCTAGGGACCTCTAGTTTCCATCATAACTAAAATTGAACTTTTAAATTAATTAAATTAATTTAAAATAATTCATTAATTAAAATTTGATTGATTTAATTTTAAATTTATTTAAAATTAAATTATTTATATATTAATTTAATCAATAATTAATTTTATTTATTTAAAAATAAAAATTAAATCATAATAAATTCATAAAAATTGATGTTTAAAGAAACTAAATAATTTTTTTAATGACTTAAATTAAATTGTATTGATTTCAAATTGAAAGGTTAATATTTCATAAAGCAGATTCTAAGTTTTGAACCCACATGGAAGAGGGAGCCACATCATAATAGGGGGAATGATTTGAAATAACACATTGTTAAGAGTGGAAAGGGCAAGTTTAATATGAAAATTAAATTTTATAATGTTTGGTTTGTGGTTCATAATCGGGGGAGGCTCGCCCCACATGTAGACCATTGGATGATTATCCCACACTATCCCATGCTATCCCATGAGTCACAACCTTGCATCCCTCAATTTCTACCCCATGGTCTATATGGAACCATGATTTTTATGGGGAAACCACCCACACCTTATGAAATAAAACATTGATATAAAAGGAGGAAATCCCCACCATTATGTGTTTTTATTTTAAATGTGTTTTTTGTTGACCATTTTTAGCTCATGTCAAAATGGGTCAACCCCCTATAGTTACAATCTTGTATAGGGGATTTGTATAATGTCATAATGTATATTTTAGTTCATTTGATGCTATTTCATATGCCATTCTAGCTTTGTCATAATCTAGCTCAATCCTTGTGTCATTTGGTGTCTTAGGGGTCATTTTAGGGTCATATATGCAAGTGGCATCAAGGATACAGATAGAATTTCATGGTGATTAATGCAATTCAATATCAGGGACAAGTCCACATAGGCTTCATGGAGTCCATTTAGAGCTGAAAAATCTTAGGAACAAGATTTGTGAAGCTAGACTATCATCAAGACGTCAGATAGAAACCAAAATAGAACAACTTACTTGTGAAATTTATAAATGAGCTCAAGAATCATCATATGAACATTATACCATGCATAATCAATGTCCTTAGTGCTAGGATTATGATCTTTAGGTTTCATATCTCTATGAGTCTTCTATCTCGAGATTTAAGCCTTCAAAGTTTAGCTTGTCAAGTCTAAGGAGCCAGGCCATCCAAGATGTCATCCAAAAAATGAATGAACTAGATCATTTGTGAATTTTTAACCTCCACTAAAAAAGTCACATAAGATAAAAGATTGTATCACCATGGATTTTTTCATGCCAAGATCATCCTCTGAAAGTTTTAAGTTTATAAGAGCTTTTTGGCTCAAGTTATGAAGCCCTAAAGTTGAACCAACAGAGTAAGATATCCATGAAAATGTCAAAATAAAGCTCAAGAAAAACAAATCCTTTTGATATTACATTTCATGGCTACATGAACATCAATTATAATCATGTGAACATTATTTGATAGGAGTGTGAATGTCAAATTTGAGCTTGTAAAGTACCCATTGGTTTTCAAATAGTGGGTCTCAATAAATATAATGATCTGTATTACATTATACATCTTGATCTAACAGTGTGAGATGAGTCAAAAGGTCAAGGATATTGAGAGGTCACCACATTATGTAAGCATTTAAGTTGAGATATGAATAGTAGGATCTTGAAACCAATGCATGATTAACACATGGCATAAGTGCATAAGCTAACAAACTAACAATGAATCTTAAAATCAATGCATGATTGACATGTGGCACTAGCTTAGATAGAGTTGACAAGTCAAAATTAGATCAATGATATACTATCATTTGTGCCAAGTAAGATAAATGGTGTGAGATGGGTTAATAAGTCAATGATCTGGGTTAGATATCGATGACCAATGAAATTAAAGGTAAAAATGCTAAGGGACTTCTTGGAGATCGAACACATGGCCCAAGTCAAACAAGGGTAAGCTTTTCAAAGGGTACATGCCTCCATTAAAACTTGATCCAATTCCATGAAAAGATCATAATGATGTTGTTAGGTGATCAAGAACATATAAGGATTCTATTAAAGATTAATACAAACCTCTAGTTCATAGATTTATAACATATAATGACCATCTTTTAAAGGTTGCAATATTATCTTGTGACTGTGTTCCTCATTCTTAAAATAAGGGTCCATGCATCTATAAATTCTCAATCTAATAATAACTAGGCATCAAGTAGAGTGTCATAATATAATGACTATAGGAAAACCAATAGCCTAAGATTGGTTTTTTGATTATAGTGGACCTATGAACATGGGGAAAAGTTTGAGCATGATCCAGTTTGAACAAGAGCTATCATTTCAAAGGATGTCATGAAGGCATACACGTAGACCCCAAAGGTTTCTTCTTTAGGACCCGTTGCATAAAAAGGATCCTTCTCTCTGCTTTTTCATGCCATGACAAACTAGTCAAGAGTAGTTTAGAAATAAGATAAATCTCTAATAGATAGATCCTATTGTTGTAATTGCATTGATGCTAAGACCCAACTCAAAACAACTTGATCCCACCATTACAACCGTTAGGGAGCATCAATGAGGGAATAATGTAACTATTTAACCACTTGAAATAACTTGGTTAATCAGGAAGATTGAATGAATATAATTATAAAAGCAATTGTAATTATGATCCAAATGAAGTTGAACTCATTTGATTCCCCTTTGGACTTCTCTTTTCCCACTTTTCTTGCCAAATTCTATAAGTAGCTACCATTTTGGCCTTCGTAAATAGTTCCACTCCATGTATGCCAGAGTCCTACTAGAATGATTTCATATTTTTCCTTTGAACATCAATGCAATTTTTATTTTTGAGTTTTTGAACAATTATCTAAGTATGCAAGTGATGTATGGTGATGCAAAGTGATAATTATCTATCCTTTCCTCCTTTATCCTTTCATGTTTGTGCAAAATTTCCTATTCTAATAGGTCATATGAAGTGTTTTCAAGTATATGAACCTATCTTTTAAGTATACAATGAGCCTTAGTGTTTTCAACTAGCCTATGGCTTACTTACCCTGGATAACTCTCATGCATCTCACCTCCATATTGAAATACTCATGTTAGAATCCATAGGACTTGGAAATTAGTTTATGTGCCTTGTTTCTTAGTATAGGAATGTATGATGGTCATATGAAAGACATCTTGGTGAATCACCCCATCAGATTAGGTTCATTGCATTCAACTTCTAATTCTTTTCCCCATAAGCAACAAGTTAAGCAGGTGCAAGGATTTCGAGATACATTTAGACATTTATCCCTTTAAATTTAGAGGATCATTTCCAAAATAGGTACACCCACATACCTCAAAATGTTCCCATGTTGCCCAATTCTGGAAGAGGCTTGAACACCCTCTTCTAGGGTACAATATTTAGTGACAATAATTCTTACATGCCTAATGGGACCAAAGTCCAAGAGAGTGGAAATATTATTGGTATGTCTTTCCTCTTATAAAATTTTGTAAGCAAGTAACCTGAACCAATGGTGACTCTAAATGATAACTTCTAGTTGTAAGCGGTCTAAGTATATTTAGTTGACTTTTTGATTAGTTTTTTACATCTCATTTAATGCATGAGGTTGACATGAATAACCATGGTGAATATACCTACCATGGACCTCCTTATCAGCCTTTCCATGAACCATAATATACTCCCCAATAACCCCATCAAAATGGATATCAACCCTATGAGCCATGACAACCCTATAATCTTCCATTTCCCCCCCATGTAGACACCATGTTATTTGACAACCCTATGAGGAAGGCTATCAATATACCTATAAAAAAACACCTCCCTATCAGTCCCAATATGAGCCCTATCAACCATACCACGATGCCTATGAACCTCAAGAGTACTCTTATGAGTCTTGCCATGAGGAATCAAATGTTTACATGAATTTTACAAAAAGGTATTACAAGGTAAGATATAGACTCCTAAATGATAGAATAAAACAAAATGAATAAGGTTTTGATCTTCATCATTACCATCCTCCTCCTTCACTTTTTCCATCTTATATCAGGTCCTTATTGTCATCCATACCATAGTTAATAGATATTGAATATGAAATAAGTACATGGGATGATGAGTATGATGTGCTTTCTGATCATCTCATGGAATGGTGGAGAGGTGCTCCCCAAAAATTTTGTGCAAAAGTTGGAGGCATTTGAAGAACTAGAAGTAATTCAATGGGAGGTCAAAGAATAAATGGACATGGCAAAGAAGTGCCTTCAATGCTCAATATAGAGGTTAAATATGTGGTAGGATAAAGAGATTGAAAATGAACATGCTTCTATTGAAGAAACTTAAGGAGACTATTGGAAAGATGCAAATCCTACTTATGTAGATGTTTGTCCTAATAATCAGTCTAAAAAGTCTCTTCCCTATGAGCTTACTAGTGATTTTATCTTTCCTAAATCCACTCTCAACCCCTCTCCTACCCATCACACTCCATCTCTAATTCATCATCCCCCCATCACATCTTATCCTTCATCTCATATTATAACTCCTTCACATGAGCCCATCTTGAGAGAAACAAGTGAAGAGGAGCAAATCCAAGACATGGTTGACCAAGAGGATGTCATGAGTGAATATGAGGAGTAAATCACCATAGGGACTCCTCTTTGTGAATAAAATGTCAATCCAACCTCTTTGAATGAAGAGGAACATATTGAAGGCTCTGTTGCAACTGTCCATGAGAAATATGGCCAAGACTTGAAGAGAGAGGCATTTGAAGAAGATTCCATGTCTGATCATGAAGTTGTGGATGACCATCTCAAACATGAAGTAGAGTGTACTATCAAGGAAGGAGGTCAAACCACTCCTCAAGAAGTTGTAGTCCTAAGGGAGTCTCATGAGACCAAGATAGATGAAATGGATCTTGAAGATGAAACTCATGAGGTGGATGAAAATGACTTGTGTCAAAGGTTTGATTCCATATGTCATGAGTTTGATCAGCTCAATAAGGTTACTCCTCCCAAGAAGTATACATATGATCTGGATAATGCCTCTAACAAGCATGTTGATGGTTTTCTCAATAATCATAGAGAAAGGTCTCATATTGTGAATGAAGAAGAACTATGGCAAAAGCCCAATGAAATATACAAAGAGTTTGGAAAGTTGGGTAACTCTCCTTTTTCTCCAAAAGATTATATATCTAATGACAAGGTTGATAATGATACTAATGATCATGTTGACAAGTATTCCATCAAGCATAAAGATGAAGGTCATTATACTGATCAAGAATCTATTGTCATAAAACAATTTGATGATGCTAGTGTTTAGAGATTGTAGACTTGGAAATTGAGGGCAAGGTAGAGGTTATTTCACCTCAAAAAAAGTCAAGAGACCTACCTAATATTAAGCCATATCCAAGGTATTAGATCATGAAGAATAAGATCTTGATGCTTCCAAACATCAAGTACAATATATCAAGGAGAAAATCAAGGTTGAGAGGACTGTCATATTTTCAAACTTATGCATTAAGGGCCAAGTAATTGAGAAGGTGGACAAAGAGTTTTCCATGGAGGACAATGAACAAGATTGGGTTGAATATTTAGAGCTCCTTGATGAGATTGAAGAACTTTCAACTGAAGAGAAACCCAATCTTATTGAGGACACTATGGAAACCAAAAAGGAAAGACTTGTTCAACCATCATTGGAGGCTATAATTGAGGCACCATATGAGGAAGATAAGGCTATTTAGATGCAAAAAGAAATAATTTCCATAGCTATCCTATTTGGAACTACTTGGTTCTCATTGAACATCATGCCAATGAAGTTGGAAAACAAAATGAAGAAGGTGGAGACATCAATGTCAAGGATCAAAAGGCTACATGTTTCATTCATTCCTTCATGTCAAAAATCAAGAGAGGTTTCAAACTTCCCCTTTGATCTTATAGGAAGTTTTCATCTCAGGTTACTTAGTGCTTGAGTTAGTTTGTTTAGGTGTGTGTTTCCTTTGTTGTGTGTGTTGTGTTCTAATAAGTGCTCTACAACACAAGTGTGTTTTGCTTAGTTTCTTATATACATGTTGCTTATTCTTTGTCTTCCCTTGTGTTTTATGTGATTTTCAAGGCATTTTATATGTCAAACCTACTATACATGTGACTCCATATCCCAATAGACAGGATTAGGCAATTGGTCATGACATAGCAGGCATACCACCCTTGGGAAATCACCAAGAATTTTGACAATTTTTACATTAGGCCAAAATGGATCAACCCCCTATAGTCAAAATCTTGTATAGGGGATTTTTATAATGTCATAGGGTATGTTTTAGTTTATTTGATGTCATTTCATTTGCAATTCTAGATTTGGTCATAGTCTATCTTAGTCTTTGTGTCATTTGGTGTTTTAGGGGTCATTTTAGGGTCATATATGCAAGTGTCAAGTTTTTAATGATCCAAATAGGTCTTCATGGTGATCAATGCAATTAAAGATCAGGTAAAATTCCACATAGGACTCAAGGAGTCCATTTGAAGCTATAAAAGCTTAGGAATAAGATTTGTGAATCCAGACCATCATCAAGACATCACATGGAAACCAAAATAGAAAAACTTACTTGTGCAATTTATAAATGAGCTCAAGAATCCTCACATGACCATAAAACCATGCATGATTAATGTCCTTAGTTCTAAGATCATGCTCTATAGGTTTCATATCTTGATGAGCCTTTTATCTTGAGATCTAAGCCTTTAAAGTTTAGCTTGTTGATTCTAAGGAGCTAGGCCATCTAGGACGTCATCCATAAATGAATGAACTAGATCATTTGTGAATTTTTTAAATCTTCATTTAGAAAGTTGTGTGAGCCAAAAGATTGAATTTCCATGGATTTTTTCATGCCAAGATCATCCTATGAAAGTTTTAAGTCTGCTTGATATTTTGGCTCAATTTCTGAATCTCCAAAGTTGAACCAATAGAGTAAGAGATCTATAAAAACATCAAAATAAAGATTGATAAAAATAAACCCTTTTGATCTTACTTTTGATGGTTGCATGAATGTCAATTAAAATCATTTGAAAACCATTTTATAGGAGTATAGATGTCAAATTTGAGCTCATAAATTAGCTATTGGATTTAAAATAGTGGGTCCCAACAGATCTAACAATCTATGTTTCATCATATATCTTGATCTGATGGTGTGAGATGAGTCAAAAGGTCAAGGAGCTCAAAAGGCCACCACATAGCATAAGCATGTAAGCTAAGATAATAATAGCAATATCCTAAAACTAATACATGATTGACATGTGGCACAAGCATGTAAGCTGACAAATTGATAATGAATCCTAAAATCAATGCATGATTGACATGTGGCACCAACTTAGATAGAGTTGATAAGTCCAAGGCAAATCAATGACTCATTATCATTCATACTGAGTAGGATCAATGGTGTGAGATGAGTCAATGAGTCAATTATCTAGGTTAGATATCGATGACCAATGGAATTAAATGTCAAAAAGCTAAGGGAATTCTTGGAGATTGAGCACATAACCTAGGCCAAACTAGGGCAAGCTTTTCAAAGGGAACATGCCACCATTAAATCTTGATCTAATGCCATGAAAAGAACACAATGATGTAGTTAGGTGATCAAGAACATATAGGGACACCATTGAAGATCAATACAAACATCTAGTTCATAGATTTATAACATACATGGTCCTTTTTTAAAAGGTTATAGCATTATCTTGTGACTATGTTCACCATTATTAAAATAAGGGTCCATGCATCTATAAATTCTCAGTTTTATAAATAACATAATGGATCTATGTGAACCTAATAGGAACCAACAATCAAGAAGAGTGTCATAATATAATTACTATAATAAATATAATAGTCTAAGATTGGTTTTCTGACTATAATAGACCTATGAACATGGGGACAAGTCTGAGCATGATCCAGTTTGAACAAGATCTAGAATTTCAAAGGATGCCATGAATGCATACATGTAGAATCCAATAGTTTCATCTCTAAGACTAGTTGCATGAAAAGGACCCTTCTCTCCACTTTTACATGCCATGACAAACTAGTCAAGAGCATTTTAGTAATAAGACAAATTTCTAACAGATGGATCTTATTATTGTAACTACATTGATGCCTGAACATAGCTCAAAACAACTTGATCCCATTATTGTAACCATCAGGGAGTATTAATGAGGGAATAATGTAATTGTGTAACCACTTGAAGTAACATGGATCAATCAAAAAGATTGAATGAGAATAATTATAGAAGCAGTTGTAACTATGGCTGAAATGAAGTTGAACTCATTTGATTCCCCATTGGACTTCTCTGTTCCCACTTCTCTTGCCAAATGCTATAAGTAGCTACCATTTTGGCCTTTGTAAAAAGTTCCACTCCATGTATGGTGGAGCCATACTATAATGATGTCATATTTTTCCTTTGAACATTAATATAAGTCTAATTTTTAGTTTTTAAATAGTTATCTAAGTATGCAAGTGATGTGTGGTGATGAAAAATGATAATTATCTATCCTTTCCTCCCTTATCCTTTCATGTTTGTGCAAGAGTTCTCATTATAAAAGGTCATATGAAGTGTTTTTAGTGTATGAGCTTATATTTTAAATGTACAATGAGCCTTAGTGTTTATAACTAGCTATGGTTCACTTACCTTGGATAGCTCTCATCTATCTCACCTTCATATTGAAATACTCATGTTAGAATCCATAGGAATTGGAAGTTATTTTGTGTGCCTTGTTTCTTAGTGAAGGAAATTATGATGGTCATATGGAAGACATCTTGGTGCATCACCCCTTAGATTAGGTTCATTTCATGTAACTTCTAACTCTTTTCCCCATAAGCGACTAGTTAAGCAGGTGCGATCATTTCAAGATACATTTAAGGAGCTAGCCCTTTAAATTTAGAGGCTCATTTACAATATGGGTATACCCACATACCTGGAAATGTTCCCATGTTGCCCAAATCTAGAAGAGGCTTGAACACATTCTTTTAGGGTACAAGATTTGGTGATAATAGTTTTATTATTTCTAAATTTGATTTAAGTTTATTTAAATAGTTTTTAATTTTTATTTAATTATATTTATTGTTTATTTCAATTTTGGTTAAATTATTTAATAATTAATATTAATAATTTAAATTCTTTTTAAATAGATATAATTAATGATTATACTTATTTTACTAATTTTTTGTGAAAATTAATACTTAGCTCCAAATTTGAAAATTTTCTGTCTTGAAGCCCTAATTATTCTAGGACAATTTCACTCATATCTTGCAATCCAAGAGTTTGTTTCACAAACCATCTATGACACTAGGAATATGGCTTTGATGAAATCCACATCATGCAATAAATTTTAGTGAAATTTTTTCCAATCAAAGTTTTCTCACACTTTCATAATTAAGTTTATAAAATATATTTTAAATAACTTAAAATTTATTTTTACTCCCACATGCTAAAAAATAACTTGTTTTTTTCTATTTTGTAGGTGTGAAGGGAGCCAAAGTGGAAGGAGATTGATTTGAGGGGAAAAATGCAAGTGGAGTTCAAATTATAGTGACTTTGATTTTGGAAGAAAATTATTTCCTTCCACTTGCCAAATTTCTTATAAATAACTAGCCCATTGGCATTTCAAAGGGCTAGATCTTAGTGATTCTTTTTTGGGATACATTGAACTAGACAATTTTATGTTTTGTAGAGTAATCTATCCCCTATTTTTACTTTGGTATTATTATTATGCTACTAAAATTTATAATTGATTGGTGAATGAAAACCCAAACATTGTGTTACTCTAATGTAATGAAGATCATTATTTATCAAAGTTGTGGAAGTCTATTTTCATTTTTCTATGCATGAAAATGGTGGATGTGTTATCTCTCTTCCTAAATTATTATTTTTTTAGACTCTTGCATCATTATCATTGGTGGTTTTACATTTATTGACTAGTTGAGATTTCAATTTTGTGGGCACATTCATTTAAGTAGAATGGATTTAGTTGTATTTCAATAGGGTTTTTATTTATTTTCCCTCTTTCTTTTGATCTTTTTATTAATTTAGTTAATCTAGGGTTAGATTAGTTTCTTATGCATTATCATTTGAATGATAAATCTTGATTACAATAATTTTTATTTCCATTTCCTCATTGTTGTATGTATGCATTAAACATTTTAAAATTAGTCACACTCCTTTTACTTAAAAAACTCAAAACATTGATTTAACTTATTGGGAAAATATACAAATGCAAGCTCATAATTATTTCCTAAAACATATGATAAAATACATGTCACGAAATTAAAAAACTATACATACCCTAGAAACTATTAATGGATCATAAATACATTAACACTTTCATAACCAATAGGACCCTTGAATTGGAACTGTTCACAATGACTAAATGAATAAAACTAATATGTTGTGACCTAGTAGATATAGACCTTAGAGAGACCCCTCACAACATCCTTTTAGGAGAGGATGCATAAAATAATTTCTCTAGGATCCTAGAGTTGGTGAGTCATGCCAAATAAAATGTCAAAAGATTGGAATTATAAGGAGGGTCATTAACACAAAAAACTATAAAACTAAAAAAATAACCAATTTTTTTAAAACTTTGACATTTTAGAAGTGTTACCCTCATTGAAGTATTGTAAACATTAAACTAGAATATTGACAAATTATCACCATATCAAAGTTCATTGGGGAATAATTTAAATTTTTAAAACTTACTGAACATATAAAACTTAAAACAAATAAAGGGAAATAAAAAATGATACACATTTAATAAACCAATAACTCACCTACAACCGTTGTAGTTCATTTTGTTAATCCATTCGCTACCCCTCAAAACCCACCAATGCCCTAGTATTAGATTGGTAGAGGTAACTACCATATAAATATCATAGGGGTTGCCCATGATTTAACAAATAATATTAATTTTTTTCCTTAAGTATGTGCATAGAGGAATTTTCACTATTAAAGAGCACATTCAATCATTCAAATATGTTATGATTAGAACCCAAACCAACCATGAAGATGTGAATTACCATCAATTACATTACACCTTGGATGGTATGGCCTATAGATAGTGCCTAAGGTTTCCATATGGGTCTATTACATCTTACAATGGCCTTGAAACAATATTTATCAATCACTTTTAGGTTCTTATTGATCATACTATCCTATACCACCAATTTGCCATAGCCCACCTGAACTACACAAACCAATGAGCATGTTCAATGCTTGCTTCCATAAAATTTATAAGTGATTAAAATCTCATATACATAAATATATTTGACTACCATATAGACCTATCTAATGGCCTTAGACCCTATGACCTCCATGTTCATCCGTAAAACTCCTATGACATTTGCAACCTTATCCTTGGAATATCACAAAGAAATCACTATTGAATAATAAATGATTCCACAATGATATAGAGATAGTTTATTGAATTTATTAGGGTATTTGGGTGCCTATAATTAAATTACCATGATCAATTAGGCTCTCATTCATAACACACCATTGATGAATCCAATTCTTGGTGATATGTATGCAAGCCTAAATCCAGTGTATAATCTACTACCTATGAACTACATTTCTAAAAATTAGATATAATCATGTGATATTATGGATAATTAATCAAAAATGCAATCCTATTTCATACAAAAACACTTTATGCCATGCCTAACACTAGTGGTTATGTTACTTCTAGTAGAAATCAACATATTGTCTCCTCAATTATAAAAAAATATAAATATTCTAATAACACCCATAAACCAATGCATCATTATATCCCCATGTTTTAAAATGATATTTCACTTATGGTTAACTCACTCCTATAAGAAGGAAGTCAACATAATGCTACTGTGAACCCTGAAGTGGCTGATTTGTAAAAAATGGTCCAATTGTTGATAAATGACATGGTTATTTTATGGATATAGGTTCCTCAAAATAATAATCAAATAGAAAATAACCCATCTCAAAACATGAACTTTAAATTTTAGATAACTAATAGTCAGTTGAACATGAGACCTAATAATGGAGGCATGCCTAGACTGCTTAATAATACAAATCATAACAATAACAATAATGATTTAAGATTACTAAAATTGGCTTATTTAGCATTTCCCACCTGGTGTAGGTTGAATGACATAGTGGACCATGCTAAGACTAATTATACTAAGTTCATATTGGCATCAAACATCTTCTAGAAGGAGATGTATAACCTTGAGATAGTTCATGTGCCTGATAACAACTCAAACCAAAGTGGAAGAAATCTAGGTACCACTCTAGTATTAGAGACATATAAATTATGATATGAGATAAATAATGAGGCTAAATACAACTTGGATGAGGTCTATGCATTTAAATAATTCCAAAGGGGAAACAACTATTAGTTGAGGAGTAAATTAAAAAATCCTTTAACTACATCTACCCCTCCAAACAATACTTAATTTCTACTTGATGAGAAATCAAACAATAACTTATTTTATCCTAAAGGATATAGACCATTATTAACCCAAGAAAAAATATACAACCATAAAAATTGATAAGACTTTAAAACAAAAGACACATGGATAAAACATTGTAGAAGACCTAAAGAAAACTAAGTCAAATATAACCATGTTTGATTTTCTCTAAATTTCTAACCAAAAAGACTTGTTACTAAAATAATTATCTGATCCTAAATGGAAATAAGCTAATAGGACAACCAATTTTCACATTTCAATTTATAAGGAAATTTCTAAAATTCCTCTTTTCCTCATAATAGTCTAATTTTTTGGTAAGAACTTACATAATTATTTATTAAATTTAAGTGCTCCTGCCTATGTGATTTTGTATTTAGTTTGCTAGCAGTTGGGTTTGACTCTTATGTAGTTAAATAGAAAATTTATTCAGTTGGACAAAACAAAGGTTAAGGTGGTTTCTGAGTTGAACCATATCCACATGTAGTTGGCTTCCAATTTGAGGGTGTATCAATTTATTGATATTAAATTAATAGATATACCTAATGCATATGATATGCTTCTTAGTATAGATTGGTTGAGAATGTTAAATGGATGCATGGAAACCAAATTTTATAATATGTGGCTCCCATGTCATGGCATACCAAATCATGTCTTAATTGAAAGAGAGATGAAAATGACTCATATTATCACATAATATAACATGAAAAATGAGATCATGTATGAGGATTTAGAACTAGGGGTTTACACACTTAAGAAATATGCAAAATATCATGAGTCCAACTATTAATATGTTGACCATATAATAAAAATTAGAATTAGAGGAATTAGACCATCTAGATGAGGAGGATATCATTTGTGCACCTAAAATACCTTAGGTTCATAATGATTCCTTAGCATATGAGAGTGTGGAACAAGTTAGTCTAAGTTAAAAAAAGGGTTGTCAATAACTCTTGCCAATGTTGGGAATGACTGAGTTAGAAATCAACAAGCTAAAAGAGTCCATACAAGTGAAAAAATGAGATTTAAAACCATTGGGCTAAAAAAAATTCCATTCTAATTAACATAATGCTTGTCTACCACCAAGGACCAAACAAGGTCATTATTAGCTAAATGAAAAATTATATGCATTTTATATGTTGAGGGAAAGAATGAAGAGGTCAACATTACAAAAACACCCACCTATTTAATTCTAAGGTACATAGCTAAAAATAACTTGTGGACTCTAAAATTTGATTGCTATAAGTCTAAGAGTGGGTGTGGTGCCAATGTTGAGCTATTTAACCCAAAAGTGAAGTTATACTTAACCTCCTTCTTACTAAAACTTACATGCATAAACAACATGGATAAATATGAAGTGTTAGGACATGGCCTATAGCTTTCTCTTAGGAATAAAATCAAGAATCTCAAGGTGTTTGGTGATTCATAATTGGTGGTCAAGAAAGTTATAAGCCAATTTAATTTTAATGACAGTAATTTATCCAAGTATCACATTAGGGTTTGTAATTTAATAGAATATTTCCATGCAGTCAATGTATAGATAGTACCTCATTTAATAAACTATACAATGGATGCATTAAAAATGGATACTAGCACTTTATAACCATTTATCGACTCCAAGTTGAGGAGATTCTTAGTGGAGTTAGTCTCTACTCCTTTTATTCTCAATAATTTCAAGAAATTCTAGGTATTAAATGATGATCAACACATCATTAAATTCATCCCCAACACAAATGTATTCAAGACTTAGATTATAGATGAAAATGATATATAAGACTTTGAACTATATGGAGTAATAAATTTGAAAACAAATAGTATACCAAAGGGTATTGCCTCGCTAGAGAGGACATTTTATATGGATTATCAAGGAGAACATGAGAAAATAACCCATGATAAAGGTATGCTACACAAACATTATAATTTCATAAATGACAATGACTCAAAAAATGTGCTTTTAGGCACAAGTTTCACTTAATATGAAAAATAGGGGATTGTGAAATCCCTAAAAGAATTTGGAGATGTTATTGCCTAGAGTTGTGAGGATATGAAGGTATTAAAAACATCCATTATCATGCAAACCATTTAATCTAGGATTCAAACCATTTCATGAGAGGAAAATACTAGTGAATCCATTGCTAGAGCCTAGATATTCAAATAAGTGTAAAAATTGCTTTCAATAAGAATAATCTTTTTCACTACGAACTTAACATGGGTGGCTAATATGGTGCTAGTTTGAAATAAGAACAAAGAGATAAAGGTATGCATAATTTTTTAACTTGAAAAAATTATCATAGAAAGATAACTACACATTGCATTCACTAGATAAATTATTATAGATAGTGAACATCTCTCAAATGATGTCATTTCTTGACAAATATTCAGGTTAAAATCAGGTAATGGTCAACTATGAGGAAAAAATAAAGACAATATTCACCATAAATTGGGGTAAATTATCATGTAAAATTATGTCATTCAACCTAATAAATTTGGGTATCACATTTGAACATGCCATGGATATTGTATTTAAGGATCTCATATGCAAGTGCATTGTCATCTACATGGATGATTTAACTATCTTTTCAAAAAATAGAGAAAAATATGGGAGAGAATTGAGAAGGGTGTTATAGAGGTGTAGAGAGCATGTAATAGACTTGAATCCAAAGAAATATATATTTAGGGTCACCAAGGATAAATTATTAGGTCACAACATCTTTGAATGAGGTATATCTATAGACCCAAAAAGAGTCGAGGAAATTTTAAATTTTCTATTGTCTGGAAACAAAAAGACCTAGAATCTTATTTGGTAAAATCATTTTTGTGTGTAAGTTTATCTTTGGCTTCACAAAAATAGTATGACCTCTGAAAAACATGTTAAAAAGGATGCTAAGATTGAATGGACCATTGAAGCATATTTCACTCAGATCAAGACATCAATTATAAACATGTTAGTGCTTATCATTCATGACTATATATAACCATTATACATTTATTTGTTTGCTTCATAACACTTAAGTGTTGTACTAACATAGAAAAAAGAAGTTGGAGATAATATACCTATATCATTAATGATATCTCCACTCATAAATGCTAAACGTAGGTATTCAACAATTGAAAAAAAAGATTTTATGTTGATTAAAGCACTCAATATTTAGTCATTACATCTTGTGTAGCAAGGTATTCATTATAGTACCTGACCCAATTGTAAAATCCATGTTGATGAAAAATTGTTTAGGTGAATGGTGTGGTAAGTGTATGACCTTTCTCCAAGACTTTGAAGTATAAATCCAACCAATGAAGATAGTGAGAGTTTAGGGGATCAATAAAGTGATGGCTGAAGTGGATCCATAAATAGTTTACCAACAACATATGATGAAGTATATCACAAATTATGATTGGTACTAGAATGTGGTCCATTAATTACTTAACATTGAATTGCCAAATCACTTGAACCCCACTCATTTAAGAAAATTACACTTGAAAATAAATAATTTATCGATCAAATCAGGCATAATATACATAAATAATCTTGAAGGCATATATTTGATATGCCTAAACAAACAAGAAATGAATGAAATACTAAGTGATTTCCATGGAAAATATAGAACTGGTCACATTTCAATGAGTGTGACAACCCATTATATACTTAGAGAAGTTTATTATTATCTACATGTTTTCAAAGATGCTCATTCCCATGTCTAGATCTATCATACCTACCAAGTTTCCACTCACAAAGAATGTACCCCTGCTATTGCATTACAACTAGTTATTGATGTCTAACCATTAAAAAATGTTAACTGACTTCATTGGAGATATCAATACCAACTCCTTCATAGGAGATATTAATGCCAACTCCTTCATAGACACAAGTTCACTATTATGGTAACTAACTATTGCACTCATTGGACAAAATCTCAATCATTCAAGAATTGCATAATCAATGTGGTAGTCATCTTCCTTAATGAGCATATCACCACTAGGTTTGGGATGTTGTTCACTTTGGTATGTGGTAAAAACCCTATTTTATCCTCTCTTCAATATACTAAATGGGCATATGAGAATCAGGTAGTTCTTAAATTATCATCTAATTATTACCCATAAGGTAATGGGGTGGTTGAATCAATAAAAAAAAAATTGTTAGATGTCATTAATAAAATCTTGGAAAATAACCCTGAGGATTGGCATAACATTTAAAAATTTGCACTGTGGTTTGATAGGATTACTTATGTAGGTATTTATCCATATCATATGGTATACAACCAAGATACTATCTTCCCCATAAACTTGAGAATCCCTACCCTATAGTTCTTGAGAGATTACCAAGAAACTGATGACAAAACTAAGGCTCACTCCTGAATCTAATACAACTAGAAGAAAAATGTGATGCAACATTACTGCACTTTAGTAAACATCATGAAATCATCAAATGATGGTTTGATAATTAAGCCAAAGTGAAAGCCTTTTATATCTCCATTCTAGTCCTTATTTGAGACAAGGATCATGAGAAAAAGGGACAACATGGAAATTTTGATGCCTTATGGTTGAGTCCATTTCAAATTTCTAAAATTCTAGGTAATAATACATGTTTCCTAAGGTGTCAACCTAGTGAGGATGTCTCATTGCTTGTTAATGGGAAATTCCTCAGGCATTAATTCTAGGATTGAATTAGCTTGGTAAGATTCTATACATACTTTATTTCCCCCCTTTTTCTTTGCTTTCCAAAAATATTATTACTGTTTTAGGTTGATTCCTTGATTTTATCACTTTTCATTATTGCTTTAGCCTCATTGCTTATCTATTTTGGTCCAACCCATCTATTTTTACCTATGGGTTCCCCTGTTTGTCAAAAAATAACATTTTGTGCTTAAGTACTCTAAGTATTTTGTAGCATTATATTATATTTTTGAAGGTTTAATCTATCCTGTGTGTTATAAATTTATTTTCATTTGGATAAGTTTGGGTAAACTATTCAATCAATGAACATATTATCATGAAACCAAATATAAAAATCACATCTTCAATGGTTTATGGGTTTGCTTGGATGAACATGTTGTGGTTAAGATCTAGGGTGAAAAATATGTAGTTATAAATTTAATTTTCCATGGTGGTCCCAACCCATAATTAATATGTAAAGTAAATAAAGAAAGAAAAAAGAGAAAAAAAAAAAAAAATCAGCTTGTAGGAAAACTCAATACTTGCATGATCTAGGCAACCTTTACCAGGGCTATGGACACCTAACTAACAATAGAGTAAGGAATTGAGTGGGATTAGAGATAACTCCATTAGGGATATGTATGCTTGAATGGTCACACATTAATGTGTAGGAAAGCATTTTCAAGGTAATATTCACTAGCCTGATAGTTGGAGACATAATAGCTAGTCTTTGTAAGTTCCACGAAGTGACAATGAACTCATATGCAAACATTGGGTCAGTGAGAATATTTAATTTATTCCCATATCCATCCCTTCTTTTTCTTTCATAAATATTTTCATGTTCCATTCATGGTATTAATCATAGATTACAAGTTTGTAGACATGTTTATTTCATTCTAAAATACTCAAGAATATTTTCCAATAAAGTCACCATTTGTTATTTCTTACACATCATGCTCTAATTCCTACTAAATCATTAAACCCATTTTTTGATTTTTTCTTCACCCCCACTTGTCTTCATGGGTCGATTAGTCTCAACACTCCAAAATTACTTTGGTGTTATTTTTTAGTTTGTGTGTTGAACTAGGCCCTACAACCACCTCCATTGAAAATACCACACCTATGTGATAAAACTTAATATTTTACACCTAGCATGAAAATGAAGTATTGATCTCCTAAGTTGCTTTCAAAGCCTTGCTTGCTCAACTGCTTGCTTGCATATGCCCAATTTTTTTTAAATATCTCAAGTTGTGTGCATAATTGGGTCCCAAAAGTACCTCTGTTGTGTTGATCCAACTCCTAAAAGGAATATTCATATTTGACACTTTACCTAAAAATAAGCTCTTTACCTTTGAGTTCCCTAGTGAATGGTGCATTCTTGGATCATGCTACAATGTTTCCCTATGATTATTATACCTCTAGTTGAATAAATTTTCCTTATTTGGTGTGGGTTACAATATCTTTATTAGGTCCCAGCTCAGGAACCTCTAGTTTCCATCATAACCAAAATTGGTTTAAAATTAAACTTTTAAATTTATTAAATTAATTCAAAAAATTAAATTAACTAAAAATTTGATTGATTTAATTTTAAATTTATTTAAAATTAAAATATTTATATTTTATTTTAATTAATATTTTAAATTAATTTAATTTATTTAAAATAAAATATCATATAAAATTCAAAAAATTCAAAGTTTAATGAAATTAAATAATTTTTTAATGACTTAAATCAATTTTTATTGATTTCAAATCAAAAGGTCAATAATTTATAAAGTAAATTCTATCTTTTGACCCCACATGGAGGAGGGACCTATTGATTAATTTAAAAACAAGTCAAATTAGGTCAAACCCCTATAGTTGAAAACTTGATATAGGGGTCTATTAGGGTCTTTTAATGTGTACAATGGTCTTATAGGATCAGCATTGTGTTTTAGCTTTGTCATATTTCTCTTAGCTAGTCTTATGTCATTCTACGACCATTTTTGGGGTCATTTATGGGACTAGAATGGTTTTGATAGAAGGAAAAGTTTTACAAAGTGTATTTCAATGTCCCCTATGTTATAATATGTTAGATAGTTTATTTCATAACTAAAAATATGCAGGTGCTATGTCAGAATAATAAAATCAGGTAGTTAGAGAAAGTTTTTAGTTGTATGTATTCTATAGTAGCTTTGGTACATGTGTAAGGATTTAGAGTGATAATTAAGGTCCCCTCAACTCATTTCTATGCTTTATCAACTTTGACTAGCTCAAAAATTACATAGAACCATTCTATCTCTCTATCACTCTACTTTGCATGCAAAAATGGTCAATCAGTTTCAGTGTGATATGGACAACAGGAGGTGAGTTGGATAAAATTATCTTGAGCAAAGAAATTAATATTTGTATACTCTAACTTCATGAAAATATTTTTAGGTTTAGTTTCTTGAGCTTCATGAACCATTGCTTAGAGTACTAGTGACTCTTTTCTTCCTGATCATTCCCATACCCTTTAGTTTCCTTCTCTATTTGGATTGGTCTAAGAAAAAATATGCATTTCACATGTTTTTAGAGAGTGTTAAAATTATTCTCACATGGTCCCTAGCTATATTTTCACATTTGGAAGTCAAATATTAAGCATAACTTTCTCATTTTGCTATTTGAGAACTATATCACAGTCTACAGACAAGTTTCATCATTTATAGAAGGTTCCTTCTTCCTATATTGGTTTTGAAATAAATTTTTTCACCTCTCAAAACATTATTATTAGTCTCTCCCAATGAGGTTTTATCTTAGATTCATCTCTTGATGGAGTGAGAAGTCTAAATACACACACAATCAACTTTCATATAACTGTCAAGTTAGCTTGAGCACCGAGCAATCATATTCATGATATAATGAGGTATTCAAGATGTTGAGAATGAATATAAGATGGAAACAATGAACTTGAGCCTTTCAAAAGGTTAGAAATTAGTTTGGAAAACTAATCTAACACTTACAATCTTGCACTATGCCTTCACCTACATAATCTTGTATCTGAATGTGCACCTACAGGTAGCTCACTAGAGACCTCAAAGAGTGTGATGAAGATATTAAAGCTTATTGTGATCTTCAATCAAGACTAACAATATATAAGAGTCCATTATGGTAATAATGAAGTCATAAGGTGGTAGACAAACCTAAAACATTTCTCTCAGTTTGAGAAAGTTGCTTTTGAGACATGTTACCTTAATATTTTTGAAATAGGGAACTTGTTTCATAAAGAATCAACCCATGATAGAGCACCTTGAAGTAAAACTAGTCTAGTAGTTTCCATAATGTAGCCCAGGCATAGGGGGAATGATTTGACATAGGAGGGTGAATGTTTTGTCATAATATTATAGTGTAGATAGGCCTCCATCTCAAGCATTTTCTCACTATAGAATGTCAATATAATATATAATGTTTTAATCCCAAATGATCTTTTAATGCAATATGACATAATGGAGGCATACCTTCAAGACAAGTGACCTCATTTGAGTCAAATATGATATTTTCACTCCAAGAGTAATAAAATAGGTTGATGTTCAATGCTCAAGACCTATGAATATCTACAAGAATCTCTTTTCCTAGGTTTAAATCTACAATTAGTTGCAAACACATGGTGTATTGGTGATTGGAGTCTAGAGCATAATATGCATGGTCATAGTCGTTTATGAAAGTTGGAATGACACCAATGTAAAATATAAATTGAAGGGAATTTATATACAATGTTTTGACTTAGACTAACACCTACAGAGGTCCCTTTACTCTTAAAATAGTCACCTACAGTTTGACTGTAGACTGACATGATATCAAAGGTAGATAGTTTTGATCTTGAAATGACATATGGGTAGAGATGAATTCAAACAATATTTATATGATATTGATGACTTCAAAAGGGTCCTAGGTCATAAAACACAATTCTCATATAGATACAAACACCTATAGGAGTCCTATTTTCCTGAATGAGTGTGTCTACAATCAACACAATACACAAACTAATTCATGCATATAGAAAGAGGTGGATTGAGAAATTTGACATAGGGGTAGGGTTGATAAATGATGATGATACCATTGTAATGGTGGTAATTAAATATTCCTATGTGTTTTCAAGGAGCAATATCTTAGGCTATAGTTACAACCCCATATTCTTAGGCCTAAGCATTTTTCTATGCATAGTCATGAGATCTAGAAGTTTGCCTTAAAGATTTGGAGTGATGATGACTTTACAGAGGTTTATAAGATATGAATTTTTTTATATAATACCCAAAATACCTACTTAAGACTCCCATTGACTCATTTCTATGAGACAAATATGGGAGATTCCCTCTATTTTATCTCATATAGAGGGCACTCCCAAGTGGTCTAGACTACAAACTTGGTGAGAAGATGGTAAGAAGGGGTGTTGAGCAGCCTTGGAACATTAATGGAAAGGTGATAAGAGTTGTAAAAAGGGTATAAAAAGCTGTTGAATCATTCATAACTATTAAAAATCATTCACAACTGGTCATGAACTTAAATACACATTCAGGCATATTAGGCCTAATACTAGGCTTAAGCCCTAATGAGGATAAATGTCACTTTTATGACAACCTAAACCTTAAAAGACAATTGAGAGACTTAAAGAGAAGAAATGAGGTTGATTACATCCATTGGATTTCAAGGAAACTACACAAGTTGGTCAAATTTGGCCTATTTCACCTTCAGACCTATGTAAAACACAAGAACAAGCTTGAGAGACCATCTTCAAGAGCTCACACCTATACAAATTGGTTTCATGGAGACCTAATGAGTTGGGGAAATTTGAAGAGGGTCCTAAGATTAAAGTTTTTGGAAAGTTTTTTGAGGTTGGACATCATGATTTTATGAACAATCCTTAAGAGTCCAAACCCTCTTAAACCCCTAGTTTTGACCCAATGAAGGAAATACCAATGAAGATGCACTTAGAGGGAGAATTTTTATCTATAAAACATTTGGAACTTGTAGATAACTATCTCATTATCCTTCCCATATAGTTGGTATGTACCATACTTGTACAAATAGGGTGAGGGTTTCTTACATATTATTGTGTGTTTTACAAGTGTAAAGGAGATTTACAGAGTGATAATCATTTGTTGAGGTCAATTGGGACTTATCCTAACTACTTATTTCCATTTATAATAATATATGAACATGGAAACACTTATACTAATTCATTCATCTTAGGAAGTCTTTAGCAGTCCATAGATTTGACTGAGCAACTGAAGGACCCTTTGGTGACAAATATGAGAATGAGGTTTAAAAGACTAATGAATAAATACAAATGGTGAGAACAAGTGTCCATAAGAAGGATATGATTTATGGAGATATATGATGACTATTAAATCTTGTTTCTAATCCCCCTCAAATTGTGTACATGTGCCAACTCTCTTTAGCCCAATTTCAATCACTCAAAAGATGCCTAATCATGAAGGTAGTTTCAAAAAGGTAGCTAAAAGGTCTCTACGCTAGTTTTGGAGAGTTTTATGCTTTAGGTGGACATTTTTCCAAGAGTAAATTCCAAACCTCTGTTCTTCACCTCATTGTCCTATAATATAACTAGTTTTCATGCCTTGACATGTGCTATTATGACCCTTAAACTTCTTCTTCTTATTCTTCTTCTTCTCCTCTTCTTCTTCTTCTTCTTCTTCTCTCTCTCTCTCTCTCTCTCTCTCTCTCTCTCTCTCTCTCTCTCTCTCTCTCTCTCTCTCTCTCTCTCTCTCTCTCTCTCTCTCTCTCTCTCTCATCCTATAAATTCAAGCCATTTTGGATTTTGAATTATAAATCCACACATGGTATGATGAATCTCTGTTGTTTTGATATTGTATATTTATTTTAAAATAATACATGCAATATGGTTTTGAGTTCACAAACTATCTTGTCTAAGTATGTGAAGTGATGTATAGTGAAAATTCAAGTGATTGACATCTATTTTTGCTTTCTCTTAATCTTCCCATGTTTGATACAAGTTCTTTCCACTCTAATAGGTCATAATAAGTGTTATCAAGTGTATGGGTCTATTTTCAATGTTAAAATATCCTTATCATCTTCAAATGATCTTTATTTCACTTACATTGAGTAGTTTCACGTATATCACCTCCATGTTTTAAATACTAATGTTAGAGCAATTTAGGATTATAAGACTAGTGTTGTAAGTCATGCCTCTTAGTGCACTTTTATGGTAATCTTGTGGAATATATTTCTAGTATATCATACCCTTATAATATCTTACTTTTTTTCTACTTTTATCCCTTTTCATCCAAACAATTAGTTATTATAGGTGATAAACACTTAAACCTAGATATCTACCTCTACTATAGGCAACCCACAGGCTTAGAGGTATTCCAATGTTGCCAAAATCTTAGAGTAGGCTTAAAAAACCTCTTATAGGGTGAAATATTTGGTGACAATAGTTTTGGAATACCTGGTGGGACCATTGTCTCAAAGATAACTTGTAAAGGTGAATGTTGGTCTTGACAACATCATAACTACAAATGGTGTTCTACTTAGAATTTGGTGACTCTATTCAAGGTAATATTTGGTTTTAGACCATTTTTTAATCAATTATGGTGCTTATAATTTATGTTACTTACTAGGCCATCTTATATTAGAGTTTTTAATCCCATAAACTCACCCCTTCAACCTGAAATTTCTCTTGAAGTTCAACATCCTCAATGTATCTTGACCTTTGAAGAACAAGAGGACTTTGAAAGCCAAGAAGATCAAGAGAGTGAAGAGGATATTGAAGATAACATGGCTAGGTAACATGCCTTCCCAGCCTTTAACACTAAAAATCTCATCCATCTCAATGTATATGATGATATACCCCCTAATGTTACCAAAAGTATTCCCACATTTAATAATGAAGGTCATGTTACCCCTAGTGAGCATATTAGGGATATCTTAAACTTATGTAGTTTTCACAATGTCACTAATGTCAATATTGCTATTAGAATCCTTGTCATGTTCCTTAGAGGAAAATAACTTGAATAGTATAGGACATTTCCTAGAGGTTATATCACAACTTGGGATGATTTTGGAGAGATGTTGGCATCAAGGTTTGAAGATAAAAGTGATCAGACATCACTTATCCACCAACTTAATGTGATTCAAAGATCCCACAAAGAGATAATGCATGATTTTAATGAGAGATTCCAAATGACTTGGCATAAGATGCCTCCTCCCATGAGACTACCTAAAATCTTTGTGTTTTTCACATATCTAAGGGCTATTGGTACTAACATAGTGATAATGTTATATTCCATAAGTGGTTACACCTTACCTGAAGCATATAACCTTACCATTAAAGCTGAAAATAGCCTAATACAAGCTAAGAATTTGCCTCCAAAAGTATCCATTCCTCTACTACCAAATACTTCTACTACTACTCCAAGTGTTGTCCAAATTCCAAATGCCAACACCAAACCTAGAGCTATTCCTAAGAAGGCAAAAGATACCATTGATTGTGAGGCAAGATATAAAGCCTTAGAGGCTTAAACTAGGCAATAAAATTTATAGTATGGTGTTCATCAAAACCCATACCATTATCCTCAACAAGGGAATAGGTTCCCACCTTGGCAATATGGTTAAGGTATAGGTCAAGGACATCTTAACTTTAATAGGCCTACCAATGCATATAATCCAAATTCCACCTCCAACATAAGAGACATGTTATTGGTGCATAGTAATATATTTTAAAGAGAATATTAGAAGCAAGGTCAGTTCATGGATGAAAATGAAGGTGGATAATAAGATTTGGTTTCTCACGGAGGATTTACTCGTCAACTATCATTAGAAGATGAATTTCTCATGTAAGTAAATGAAGGATGACATCCCAAAAATGGAAATCTTAAAAACTTCTTAGTAGAAGACACCTATGTTATCAATCAAAATTATTAAATTGTATAAAATAATAGAGAAAAGAGGAAGGCTCTAAGAGATAATAATGGTGTTTATGCAAGTTTAAGTAGCCCTTATACAAGGTAGTAAAGGGTGACTGTAAGTATGTCAGTCCTTACAACTCTTGCATCTCCTCAAAATCAGAATGTTGTAAGGGTTACTCAAAGTGCTCCAATTTATCAAGATCAAAACTCTTAATTATCTTAAATGACTCAATAAAAGGTGAGTACTACTATTTTTAACATTATTAACTCTTTGAAGAATGCTAAATCTAGTATTTCTCTTTGGGATGTCCTTCACTTGCTTGTCCAAAAGGAACTTTTACAAAAGAAACTATCTCAAATTCATGTTAGCCCTCAACCATCAAGTCATGGTAATGTTTCCCTCACTAATGCTCCCACACACATTATGTAACCCTCTTCCAAATATAGAAATCCTTCACCCTTCTACCTTACTCTCATTATGGGGGATAAACTTGTTCACAACTACATAGTGGATAGTGGGGCTAATACTTCAGTGATGCCTAAGGTTGTAGCTAATAAATTTGGCTTAAAATATGAACCATACCATAAAAGGGTGATTAAAATTGATGGGACACTTGATAATTTAGTGGGACTTGTAAGGTGTTGAAGGTTTTTCTTCATGATTGTCCTAGCTTCCCCATCATTCAAGACATTGTGATTATTGACTTGCCTACTCACTTTTCTATCTGCCTTTCAACTGATTTCATAACCAAGATAAGATCTACCTCTCAACTGATTGGTCCTTCTTGGACTTTATAACAAGGTATAGAGAAAATTTAACCATCCAGACTCAACCATTGGTTAACTTTCATATTTAATAATATGTAGAAGCAAGCTCCAACTTTAACTATGTCATCAATGATCAAAAGGAGTCTATTGTGGATGATGGAACATCTTCTCAGCTTGACAAAATATATAATATATTTCTAGATGAGTATGGTGCGGATACTTATGAATATGATCCATACACTTAATTTGAGAAAAATGACCTTGGCACATACATCATTTATGAGGGAGTGTATGAGCAATCTGAGGTAAGAATTAAACATTCTTTTCCACAAGCTACTAAGGGTAATTACCTCATTCACATGTATGATGATGATAGTTTAAAAAGCATGATAGATCAATATGATGAGAAGAATAATATCCTTATGCCTACAATTGATGAAATATTCCTTGAAAACTATAGCCATGGGGAGGAAGATGACCTATAGTAAAGGTTCCATACCATAAGTGAAGAGTTTAAATAGTTGGGTAGACCTACTCCTCCTCCTAAGAAGTGTATATCTACGAGTGAGCTTGTTGATGAGCCTAACAAGTAGGTTTTTGAGTGTCTTATCAAGCATGAAAGAGAAGGTCTTGTTAAGAATAAATATGAGCATCAAGCTACTGTCTAAGAAGTTACAATCATGAAAGAACCTAATGAATCCTAAATAAAAGATTTTGTGATTGAGGAGCAGTCTAAACCTCAACCTGAAGATGAATCACTTTCAAATGTATTGGAGCATAAGGAAGACAAACTTGATGGTCCTTTACATCAAGTGCATCATGATAGTAAAGAGAGTGAATTTGAGGTAATCTTGATCACTCTTAATTTGTAGTTTGAAGAGCAACAATCAAACATAGAAAAAGTCATGAAGGTTATAGTTTCAAATAAGATCCTTGGAGGGAAAAATGAAACATCCTTGAAAACTCAAAGTAGCAGACTTGTAGCTAAAAAAAGACCTAAGGATGGTAAGTCATTTGACTATCCACACAAGTAATTATTTATGGATAAGTATGCTTCACTTGATGAATTTCTTCCTTGGTTTATCAATGATTCAAGAATTATAATCTTTGACCCTAGTTAAATCATGGTGAGCTGTTATTCACCTCAAGTTGGAGGTCTTATACATACTAGGGTAGGTGTTTTTGCTTTTATTATGTGTTTTCCCTAAGTGTTCTTAGGAACACATGTGTGTTTTCTTAGGTGTGTTAATATGTGTTTTTTGTCTATTGTTTGGTGTGGTTTTAGAGGCAATGTAGTGTCTAATCATTTCATAGGTGACCCCATATCCTAATGGATAGGAGTAGGCTACTGGTCTTTGGCATAGTTGACTTGCCACCCCTAGGAAATTGCCAAAAATGTTGACTAATTTGACCAAAAGTCAAATTAGGTCAACCCCCTATAGTTGAAAACTTGATATATGGGTATATTAGGGTCTTTTAATGTGTACCATGGTCTTATAGGTTTATCTTTATGATTTAGCTTTGTCATATTTGTCTTAGCTAGTCCTATGTCATTCTAAGGCCATTTTTAGGGTCATTTATGGGACTAGTATGGTTTATATAAGATGAATAGTGTTCCAAAGTGTATTTAAATGTCACATATTTTAGAATATGTTAGATATACTATTTCATAATTAAAAATATATAGGTACTACATCAGAACAAGAAAATCACATAGTTAGAGATAGTTTTTAGTTATTGTATAGTTTGTACAGTAGATTTGGCACATGTGAAAGGATTCAAAGTGACCCTTCATGTCCCCTCAAATTAGTTCCATAATTTATCATCTTTAAATAGATAAAAAATGGCATAAAACCATTATATCTCTCCATCACTCTCCTTTGCATGCATAAATGGTCAACCCATTTCAGTCTGGTACAGAAAACAAGAGGTGAGTTAGATCAAACAATATTGAGGGATGAAATTGATCTTTTTATAATCCAAATTCATGAAAAGAGATTTAGGTTTGGTTTCTTGAGATTTATGAACCATTGATTAAAGTGCTAGTGACTCTTTTTTTCCTGCTCATTCCCATACCCTTCAGTTTCCTTCTTTGTTTAGATTGGTATGAGTAAAAAAAAAACGTTGCACATGTTTTTATGCAGTGTGGAAATTATTCTCACATGGTACCCAGTCATGTTTTCACATTTGGAAGTCAAATATTGAGTATAAATTTCTCATTTTAAAAGTGATGTTATTTTTCACCTCTCACAAAATGATGATCAATCTCTGCCAAGTAGGTTTTATCTTCAAGTCATCTCTTGATGGAGTGAGAAGTCTAAATACACACACAATCAGCTTTCATACAACTATCAAGTTAGCTTGAGTACTAAACAATCATATTCATGATAGAAGGAGGTATTGAAGATGGTGAGAAGGAATATGATATGCAAAAAATGAGAATGAGCCTTTCAAAAGTTTATAAATTGGTTTGGAAAACCAATCTAACAAATAAAATCTTGTACCATGTCTTCACCTACACAGTCTTATATATGAATGTGCACCTACTGGTAACTCCATAGAGACCTAAGAGAGTGGGATGAAGATATTGAAGCTTATTGAGATCTTAAATCAAGATAGAGAATATAAAAGAGGAAATTTTGGTAATAATTAAGTCATAAGGTGGTATAAAAACCTAAAACATTACCCTCAGTTTGATAAAGTTGCTTTTGAGACATACTACCTTAATATTTTCAAAATGGGGATCTTGTCTCACAAAGAAGCATCCCATGATGGAACACCTTGAAGTACAAAGTAGTCTAGTGGTTTCCAACATTTATCTTAAGAATAGGGGAAATGCTTTGACATAAGAGATTGAATGTTTGGTCATAAGAGTATAGTGTAGATAGGCCTCCATCTCAAGAATTTTCTCACTATAGAATGTCAATATAATCTACAGTGTTTTAAACCCAAATGATCTTTTAATGCAATATGACATAATGGAGGCATACCTTCAAGACAAATGACCTCATTTGATTTAGATATGATACTATCACTCCAATAGTAGTCAAATAGTTTGATGTTCAATGCTCAGGACCTATGAACATCTACAAGAATCTCTTTTCCTAGGGTTAGTACCTATAATCAGTTGCAAACACATGGTGTATTGGTGATGGGACTCTAGAGCATAATCTGCATGGTCATAGTTATTTATTCAAACACCAATATAAAGGATAAATTAAATGGAACTAAGATATAAGGTTTTGAAATAGAGTATAATCTACATGGGTCCCTTTTCTCTCAAAATGGTCACCTATAATTTGACTATAGACTGATATGGTATCAAGGGTAGACAATTTGGATGTTGACATGACCTATGGGTAGAGCTAAATTCAAAAAAGTTGGAGATGATGTTGATGATTTATAAAAGGGCCTAAGGTATATAACATAATCCTTATATAGAGACAAATACCTATAGGAGTCATATTTTCTTGAAGGAGTGTGTCTAAAGTCAACACAATACATAGACCAATTCATTCATATGGAAAGAGGTAGATTGAGAAAGTTGACAGAGGGGTATGATTGATAAATAATGATGATACAAATCTCATAGTGGTAAGTACATATTCTTAAGTGTTCTCAAAGAGCAATATCCTAGCCTATAGTCACAACCCTAGATTCTCAAGCCTAATCAAGATTCTATGCACAATCATGAGACCTAGAAGTTTGCCACAAATATTTGGAGTGATGATTTTTCCAAGCTATGAAAATTTGTACATAAAATCCAAAATACCTAATTAAGACTCCCATGGCCTGATTTTGACAAGATAAATAGGGGAGATGTTCTCTATTTTGTCTTAGATAGAGGGCACTCCCAAGTAGTCTAGACTACAAACTTTGTGAGAAGATGGTAAGAAGGGGTGTTAAGTAGTCTTGGAGCATTAATGGAAAGGTTTTTAGAGTTGAAAGGAGGGTATACTTTTTTTTTGAGTCACTCACAACTATTGAAAATCATTCATAAGTGGTCATGAACCTAAATAAATAGTCAACCTTAGTAGGCCTAATACTAGGCCTAACCCTAATGAGGCTTAATGCCACTTCCATGAAAACTTAAACCTTTAAATCCAATATAAATTCTTAAATATAATACATGAGGTTGATCATAGCCATTGACTTGCAAGGAAACTACACAAGTTGGTCAAATTTGACCTATTTCACCTCAAGCCTATGCAAAATGCAAGAACAATCTCAAGAGACCATCTTCGAGATCTCACACCTTTACAGATTGGTTTCATGATAACCAAAGGAGTTGGGGAAATTTTAAGAGGTTATTGATATTAAAGTTTGTGGAATTTGTTGGGAGGTTGTATGTCAAGATTTTATAAACAATCCTTAAGAATCCAAACCCTCTAAAACCCTCCTAATCCCTTAGTTTTGACCTGATGAAGGAAATACCAATGAAGATACATCAAAGGGAGTAGTTTTGTCTAGAAATAATTTGGAACTTGTACGTGACTCTCTCATGCTCCTTCCCATCCAGTTGGTCTATACCCTACTTGTATAGACAAGGTGAAAACAAGGTTTTTTTCATGTTTTCCCATGTTTTATAGGTGTAGAGGAGATTTTAAAAGTGAGAATAATTTGGGAATGTCAATTGGGAATTTTCATAACTCCATATTCCCATTTATCACAACAAATGAGGATTATAAGACTTTTACTAATTCATATATCTCAGGCAGTCTTTGGTAGATAGTGGAAATGGAGAGTGATTGCCAAGTGAGAGAATGAGAAGTTGGTTTTTGACATTTTTAATGTCTAATTAATGTATTATAAGGTAGAGGGGTCTTAGATAGGTGTCTTAAAACCTCTTACATGTATTTTATTGAGTAACTGAAGGACCCTTTTGTGATAAATGTGAGAATGAGGCCTAGAAGACTAATGAATGATTATAGATGGTGAGAACAAGTGTCTTGAAGAAGATTTTTCATTAGGGACACATATAATTACTATTGAATCTTGTTTCTAACCGTCCTCAAGCTATTTATATGTGACAACTCTCTATAATCTAATTTTAATCACTCAAAATATGCCTAATCATGAAGGTAGTTTTAAGAAGGTAGCTGAAAGGTCTCTACACTAGTTTTGGAGAGTTTGATTATTCAGGTGGAAATTTGTCCAAGAAAACCTTCTAGACCTCTATTCTTCACCTCATTCTCATAAAATATATCTATTTTTAATTCCTTGACATGTGGAATTATGACCCTTAAAATTATTCTCTCTCTCTCTCTCTCTCTCTCTCTCTCTCTCTCTCTCTCTCTCTCTCTCTCTCTCTCTCTCTCTCTCTCTCTCTCTCTCTCTCTCTCTCTCTCTCTCTCTCTCCTCTCATCCTATAAATGCAAGCCATTTTGGCTTTTGAATTCTCTTTTCCACACCTAGAATGGTGAAGCCCTGATTATTTGATATTGTACTTTGCCTTTGAAATAAGATATGAAATTTGGTTTTGATTTCACAAACTATATTTTCTAAGTATGTTAAGTGATGTATAGTGAAAATTTAAGTGATTAACATCGATTCTAGCTTTCTCTCAATCCTTCCATGTTTGATACAAGTTATTTCACTCTAAAAAGTCACATGAAGTTTTGTGAAGTGTATGGGTCTATTTTAAAGTGTATAATTAGTCTTAGTTTCTAAAAATGATCTCTAGTTCACTTACCTTGAGTATTTTTGGGCATATCACCTCCATATTTGAAATACTAATATTAGAGCAATTAAGGATTCTAAGAATAGTGTTGTAAGTCATGTCTCTTAGTGAAATTGTATGATAATATTATGGAAGATATTTTTGGTGTATCACCCCATTAAAATAACTTAATTTAATGTCTAATTTTATCCCTTTTCATCCAATAAATTATTTAGTGTAGGTGATAGACACTTAAGGATCAATATAGGGAGTTAACCATTAAACCTAGAGGTCTACCTCTATTATAAGCAACCCACAGGCCTAGAGGCATTCCAATGTTTCCCAAATCTTAGAGTAGGATTGAAAAATATCCTCTAGGGTGAAATTTTTTGTGACAATAGGACCTACATGTCATAATGGGGTGGGGGGATGATTTGAAAGAAGACATTGTTAAGAGTGGAAAGGGCATGTCTAATTTTAAAAGTACATTTTATAAAGGGATGTGAATGTTTGGTTTATGGTTCATTCCCATTGTAGGCTCACTTTATGAGAGTACACATTATAGGTAGACTATGGGATGATCATCCTACAAGATGTGGCATCGTAACCTTCAAGGGCTTATAATTGCATCCCATAATGACCACCCCACAGTCTACATGGAATGCAGACTCTTGTAGGGAGACCACTCCCACCTTATAAAACAATACATTAATATAAAAGGAATATGGTTATACATAATACCCCTATACACACACACACACACACACACACACACACACACACACACACACACACACACACACACACACACACACACACACACACACACACACACACACACACACACACACACACACACACACACACACACACACACACACACATATAGGTTAATTTTAAAGGTGGATTTATTCTTGTTTTAATTGATTTAAGTTTTTAAAATTATTTTTTATTTTTATTATATTATATCTAATTTAATTTTAGTTAATTAAATTATCTAATAATTAATATTAAATTATTTTAATATTAATAAATTATTATTTTTAAATAGATATAATTAATTAATTATCTTTATTTTATTAATTTATAGTGAAAATTAATACTTGGGCCTAAATTTAAAAATTTCCCATCATGAATCCCTAATCACCTTTGGAGGACATTTTTTCTCATATCTTGCAAATCAAGATTCTATTTTATAAATCATCTGCAACACTGGGAAGCTAGATCCAGTGTGATCTTCATGGTATAGTCAATTTTAGAGGAATTTTTACTAATCAAAATTTGATTTTGATTTTAAAATTAAATTTTTAAAGTATATTTTAAATAACTTAAAAGTTATTTATACTCACACATGACAAAAAGTAATTTATTTTATCTAATTTACAATTGTGAAGGGAGCCAAAGTGGAAGGAGCTTGATTCTAGGGGAAAAAGTGCAAGTGAAGTTGAAATTAAAGTGAATTTTAGTTTTGGAGGGAAAATTAATTCCCTCCACTCACCAAATTTCTTATAAATAGCTAGCACACGGTCATTTCAAAGGGATGACTCTTATTGATTCTAGTTGAGGAAATATTGAACTAGATAATTTTATGCTCTATAGTGTAATCTCTCCCCCATTTTTTTCTTTATCACTGTTATTATGATACCAAAAATTTTAACCAATTGGTGAATGAAAACCCAAATATTATGTTATTGTAACAAATTTCTTAATTTATCGAAGTTGTGGAAGTCTACTTTCATTTTCCTACATGTGCAAATGGTGGATCTATTATCTCTCTTCCTAGATTCTTGTTCCCTAGACTCTTACATAATTCTTGTTATTTGTTGTGAATTTTCTAATTACATCAGAATTTGATTTTGTGGGCACATTCATCTAAGAAAAATGACTTTCATTGTATTTCATTAGGATTTTTCTTTCTTTTACCTCTTTCTTTTGTTATTTTTTATTAAGCCAATTAATCTAGGTCTAGATTAGTTTCTCATGCAATCGAATTTGAATGATAAATCTTGATTGTAAGTATTATTTATTGACATTTATAAATATTTTTATGTATGCAATATTTTTTTTAAAAATTATTTACACTCCCATTTCTTGAAAAAACTCAAAACATTAATTTATCTTATTGGAAAAATATTTAAATGCAAGATTATAATTATTTCCTGAAACATGAATTAAAATACTTGTCATGAAACAAAAAAAATAAAAATACCCTATAAACTATTTAGAACCAATAGGCCCATTGAATTGGAACCATTCATAATGACTAATTGAGTAAAACTATTACATTGTGACACAATAGATATAAACCTTGGGGAGACCCCTCATAGGCCTCTTTTTGGGAGAGGCTAGATGGGATAACCACCCATAAATCTTAGAGTTGGAGATCCGTGCCAAATGAAATATTAACAAAGGGGTCACTAATAAAGTTACATAAACAAAGGGAAAAAATAAAGTGAATATAATAAGACCCATTTATCTATAGGAATGTAAAGGTTCCTATGTGAAAAGGTGGGTCTATGAAGTCCATACCCTATGGAAAATAAATAATTTACCTGTGGTTTATGTGTGAATAATTTAAAATATCCCATTTAAATTAATTAGTAGTCACTATGTGAATGGGTCACTAGATAACCTATGAACGGGGATCACTCAGAGTTGACAAGGAAAAGATTGCATGTATAGAGTGAAAGAGTTGAGTTAATGGAATCCATGGTCTATGAAAAACTAGTGGATTCCATGTGTTTTTCTCAAAATCTATCACATCATTTCCACCAAAATGTCTTATGTCACCCCAATAAGGTGTGAAATGGGGTCACAAGGAACAAGAAAGAGTGCAAGTGTGAAAAATTCACAAGGATTAATTTTTACACATAGCCATTGTGAAAAAATATAAAGGTAGTGGAGATGGACCCATAAAAATACATACACAACTTTAATAATCTCATGCATTTTTGAGATATCAAAGGGAGTTCAAATTTTTTTAAGATATTGGTGAACATCATGTCATCTAACCACTAAAGGTAAAACACATGTCACAAAGTGATGGGGTGGGATAATATAAATGGATAATCTAGGTGGTGGAGTGCATGAATCTAGGGCTATGTGACACTACCATGTGGGTGTATGAGATATAGTAATAACATGGACATAAATTTTAAATCCATCTCCACATCAAATTCCCATAATTTTTTCATAGTGAGCACCTCAAGGAATAATTTCATGGGAATGTTTTTTCGATCATATCTCAAGTTATACATATCCTTTTTGAGATAAATTATTCTCATTAGAAAGGTATATTTAAGGGATACAATGTGATATCATGTTTGGTAATAATTGATATATGCCCATAGACATATTAAAACTATAAGATATTGGTCATTTTTATCCAATGGTCAAATAATATTACATAAAGTGAAGATATAAATTGAGTTAACATTGGATTTGGATACACAAAGATATGTGAAGGATCCTAGGTGTCACAAATCACCTAATGATGAAATATCGAGTAATCACTATGCTTTCCTAGGAGATTAGTGATTGGTTCTCAAAAGAAGTGAGATATTATTCCAAGTGTCATTTCAAAATCTCTTATTATTATCTCCTCTTAATTTCACACTAAATAACATGCTCCATGAGGCACCTTATTAGTTCTCAAGGTGATATTTTATATTTTCATTTAATATATAATTTACACTATGAATGGCCTTATCTTAGGAAAATTTTGTGTTGTATCCATATCTCATAAGATCTTAAGTGGTTGATTATTTAGTGAAATTGAGATATATGACCACTTAACAATTGATTCCCCATGGAGAGGTTTGATTAAATTATGCTTATGTAAAGATGAACATTATTGGTAGGTTGATTCACTTTTATGCAAACACATGCCTTATCCTCTTTCATTAGTGAGAAATTTTATAGAATGGTCCTAAGTGGAAGATAAATAAATTATATAAATTTATTAATATTCCATTCATATTGATATTTTGGTTTTTAGAACAAACTTCTTAACGTCTAGGTCTGAGTCTTTATGAGTCTATTGTGTTCTTGTTATTGATAGTATTACAAAATTAAAATATTGTTGTGTTCTTAGAAAATTGAGTAGATTCTTGCACTTGGTTGAGACCCCAAATTATTCTTTGATCATGGAATAATGAGGCCTTGCATTTAGTTTGTATGAATAGTGAAGCTTGAAATATCCTCATGTAGTTTCAATAGTTTGATGTGCAATCTTGATATTTATTAAAAAAAAAATTATTTGTATGTTCTTAATGGTAAATAACACATCAATGTGATGAATAATAAGATTTTTTAATAGTTAATTTTATTACTTTTATTAATTATGAATTATTTTTCACAATTATTTAATTTGTGTCTCATTTAATGATCAATAATATGTTCATTTAAGCTTTGAGGAGACTCCATCGCATAATGGATGGAAGGTATTAACTACTATTTATTGATCCCATCTATTTTATATTTCTTTTTAGTATTTTTTCATTTAAATATCTTCACTTTTCATACTATATAAATTTCTCCATCAACATGAACTTTTATTCATAATGCATAATTAAGACTCGTGAATGAATGTAAAACTATGAATATCGTGCCTAAAGTATAAATTTATGTATTTGCACATATGTGTTGTAGTATTTGAATAGGTTTATAAAATAATGTGAATATGGTGCT